>APFE030262592.1:0-13303 GCA_000404065.3 Pinus taeda | reverse complement strand
TTTGCTAAAAGAACTAAGACATGGGTTGGATCTACTCCCAGAGCAGAAGTTAAGCATCCCCTATTTTCTCTTGCAATAATTGATTGAATGTGGCACAAAATTGAAGGGACACCAGATCAGCTAGCCCATCATGGGCTCATCAAGCTTCTAGTAGAGGATGGCCTCCATACCTACACTGTCCTCCTCTCCTGGGAAATTTTCTACAATATGTCCAAAGATGATGATATAAGAATTCTAGCCGAGGAACTCACGTCATCCAATAGTGAAGAAGGGAAACACCTTGAAGTAGAAAAGAAAGCCAAGGGTAAGGGAACCCATGACAGACCACCACAGAAAGAACAAGAAGGGACACAAGAGAAAGGCCAAGATGTCGAGCCCAAAATTGTGGATGGAATAAAGGCACAAACACCAAGGGAGAAACGATTGCAAATCAGGGCAGAGAGGACCGAAAAAGTCCAAGCAAGTGAGGGCACACCCAAGGCAACCACAGCAAAATTGAAAGAGAAGGCACCCCTAGCCAAGCAGGCCAAAATAGTGAAAACCGTTTCTATAGGAAGCCAGAAAACGGTTTCTATAGGAAGCCAGAAAACAGTCAGCACAGGACTTTCTACAGGAAGTATGGAGGCAGAGAAGAAAAAGGATAAATCACCCAGGATCTTGGCCAGGGAGGCAGCAGTAGTGTTGGCTGCCTTAAGCACAACCCCAGAGTAAAAAGGGAAGAGAAAAAGGGAGCCTTCTATGTATTTTAAGGCTAGAAGGAGCATGAGGATAAAGACTGGCAGACCCCAGCCAACGTCAAGAGAACCAATCATGATTGTAGACACCCCAGCTACACAAAAAGATAGGTCTCCCTCCAAGGCATCCATCACTTATGAATAGGGGAGCCTGAAGACATCCACCTGGAGAGAAAGAATGAAAATGTTGGACACAAAGGCCTCTCTACAGGATGTTGAGACAATTCTACAGGATACATTGGCTAGGCTAAAGGAGACTGAAGAGTTGGAAGAGAAGGAAGCTACATCATCCCAGGAGGAGGAAAAGACTGAGAAAATAGAGGAACCAAGCCCCCATCCCAACCTGGGCTCTTACTACAACTTGCTAGAGGCGGGAAGGATAATTCCCCAATAATTTGTAGTGCCACTCTTCTTTGCATTGGAGGAAGAGAGAGTGAGGACCCACACATGGATGAAAATCGCCAAGTCCAAGGGTGTGGCAGATATAGGTCCCTTAGAGGAACAACTCAAAGAGGCAAGGAAAGAGTTGGCTTTGGTACGACATGTAGAAAGCAGCCAGCGGGCCAAGCTACAGAAAGAAAATGAGCTGCTCAAACAGCAGCGACAGTTACAGGGACACCTTATGGAAGATAGGCCCCACACCTTGGGCAGACAACAACAACAGGATGAGGCCACAACATCCAATGAAACACCTAATGAACAACAGAGAAGAGAAGGGATGCAGGCTGAAATTGAGACACTGAATCGACTGCTACAGGAAAAAGAATTGTAAGCAGGCCTGGAGATACAGTCTTTGAAACATCAGGTACAAGAAAAGGAGGCCCAACTGGCCTACATGGCCAATTGGGCGATGGAAGCTCTGCAGTGTAGGCAGCCGACCAAATCCTACACCCTATACCTCAAGGATCAGTGGTTGCAGTTTTAGATCAACACTTTGGCATAGAGAGGTATCATTCCATTTCAAAATTACTCTCAATTCATGGCTCTATGTGATAGCAGCTCATCCGAAGACAAGGCCAAGCTATCAAAGTTTTACCTACACAACTTGGCCCTTCCAAACATGAACTCGTGGGACCCTAATGCTGCGGTAGGGGACGTACAACTTATGGCCATGGCCTCTTGGCTAAATCATGAAGAGAAGAGAGCAGCAGATGTCCAAAACATTATGAACAGAGAGCTACATGAGCCACTATTGATTAGAGCAGAATCAGAGGATCCTTTAGCATTGATATTTTCCCACCAACACTTGGCCAATGACCCTCAGGCCCTACCAGATTACATGGGACGACAAGCCCATACCATAGCCCATTTTGAGGACATGGAGAGACTTCTAGGGGATAACTATGTTCATGCTTGCTCCCGAAGGTGGAATTCAATGTCCCACGGCCTAAAGATTAGAGAATACCACACCCCCACAAGGATGAGGGAGGCCTTGGCAAGAGTGCCTCTCTACAAACAGTCCATGCAGAATCTTTAGGCCAGCTGGATCAGCCTCAAATTCAATCCTCCATTGCTTTTGGGGTTGTTAGAGGGAGTCAAAGAAGAGGAGCAACAAAAGCAGTGGGAAGAAGTGGAAAGAAAAGCAGGATTTCATGACTGTGAAGAGGATATCACTTCAGAGGCCTGGGATGTGAGGGAGGCGGTCAAGGCTATCTAGGACGATGAGTTGGACTAGTTGCTCAGAGGATGAGCAACCCATTTAGTAGGGGGTGATGATGAGCCCCAAATTGGGTAACTTGTTAGGCTCATTTTGCCTAATTGTCCTTGTTCAATCCTCCATTTTTCATAGATTATGCATGTTTTTTTAGTATGTTTATGTTGTTTGAACGAATAAGGGTGGTCACTCTACTAGGGAGGCTAATACGTGGTTATTTCAAGTTTTTTGGACAAGTTTTGGAGCAAAACCAAGCATTCATGGGACAGGTGACAGCCAAGCTTGAGGTAAGGATTCGTAGGGGGGTTGTCTCTGGCATTAAATGGCCTTCCCCGAAACCTCCACCCTTAACTCCGAGCTCAACAGGCCACCAAAACGAATCCTAAAGGCAGCCAAGAAGCTTTGGGAAGAGTGTCTATTTACTGCAGTTGGAACAGCCGAGTCCCTTGAATTTAGGAGCGCTGCTAGGCCCCTCATAGTGTATAAATAAGAAGACCTCAGTCTTCATAGTTTACTTTTGGGAACTGTTGTATTTTTGCACTAGAGTGTTGCCATTTTCTCAACTCATTTTCTTGTAGTTGTTGCTGTATAACTTTCTTGTGATGATTATTTTTGGATAATGAAAAGTAGTTCTATTTGGCATCAGCTCTGAGTTTTTTATAGAAGTTTGTAGCTCTTGGGGTTGGGCCCAACCTAAGAGCCAAGGCCTCCTTCATGTATTGTTATTTATTTTTATGTCCTTGCAAAATAATTTATGTTTAGTAGATTAACACCTTGCTAATTACATAGGTCATGGTTAATGATCAGATAGGCTTTTGCATGCTCATATTTAGTTGATAGATTAGTAACAGGGAATATCTCCAGAAAAAGGCGATCAGGCACCTCTGATCTCACCTCTCCCTCAGTGGGATCATGAGTTGGGACAAAGGTGACATTGTTGCCAAAAAAAATGCTGTTTTGCTTTGTCATGCAATTCTTAGTGTTGGAATCCTCATTTGCAGATGTTGATACTAGTAGTGTTTAAATGCTTCAGTTTATGATTACTTAGTTGTATAGTTATTTCACGCATTTTATTTCGAATAAACTTCTGTTCATTTCCTTTTGCTGTTACTTAGGTCAAAATAGAGTGAAGTAACTAGGTCATAGGTTTTATAAGTGTTTGTCTGTTCAATTTGAAAAACCACTTGCAGAGTACCTGTTATCCTTCCTTACCTGCCCATACTCCATCCAACCTAACTGCTTCATCCTCCACTTAGAACCCTTAACTTACATTTGCCTCATTTGCTTAGTTTAACATGATTCTCATCTTCTTGTGCAACATCGTTTCATCCCTCCTTGAACAAATCTAGCCATCTGTGCCACTCCTCAACTCCATCCTCCAAGTCTTGAACTCCCCAACACCCCTATTTCACCTCCATACTCATTCCTCCACCTTTTTCCCTCCATCCATGCTCCAAAATCCCATTTCTGAACATCCTGTAGAAAATTACAGACATCCTGTAGAAATTCCAGACATCCTGTAGAACCCTTGCAGACTTCCTGTAGAAGCTCACGAAAGCAGATTCTTGAAGGCCAAACTCTGTGCAACTCTCACGAAGGGTGCTAGGGACCCCTTAGGCCCTCTATGAACCTTCCTGACCTCTTCAAAGCATTTCCTCTTGCCAATCCACCTCTGCATAGTCAAAAACAGTTAAATCACATGCATGATAATTCTGACAACTTATTCCAAAATACAAAAAGATGGTTCTTTCAGATTTTGCTGTAGACATAGATTAGATACATGCATTTCATCTTCTTAGAAGTAAATGGCATCTCTCCCAGTAGCTTGCATCCTCTTTCTTACATCAGTAGAGCTAGTTGGTAAAATTAGGGTTTGCTAGGGTTTGCGTTTGCTTTCAGCTTTTCAGTTTCTTTCTGCAAATAGATTAGCTTCCTTCGAGTTAGCTTCCATCCATTAGTTAAACAACTTCTTCTTAGAGATCATAGAAGTTGGCTTGAGCCCCTAGTGGACTTGTGTCAGCTGACCAAGTGACAGTTGTGGCAAGAGCTAGTACTTGTGCATACAGAGCGTACAAAGGAGACATTCATGGAAGCTAAGAAGAGCTTCACGAAGGCCTCCACTTCAGGTAGTAAGGACAAACTAGAACCGGAGATGGACCCATCAATTCTTACTACCTTTCTAGAGACATGCATGAAGCTGCTGCACGACAGCAAGGCTATGAAGAGACTCCAAGAACTCATCACTAGGTGCACTGGGTCAGGAGAACCATGCATAGTTTGGAAGCTCGGGAAGCACACTATGTGAACAGGAAGGGAGATGAGATTGACTACGCAAATCGGGGAATATGAAATGGATTAAGTGATTTTAGATTAGGGTTAGATGAAAATGTCCTACCAAAGCAAATATGGGAGCTCACGAGCAGCCCCGCGTTGCAATGGTCTCCTATTAAATTGTGAATGGTGAATCAGCAAAAGATCCTATTGATGGGAAGATTGTAGGGAATAACGGTAGATGACGAAGGTGTGAGCGCGCTTGCAGATTTTGAAGTGATAGAGATTGTTGTTGACAACAATCCCTATCCCATGCTACTGGGGATAGATTGGGCCACTCACATAAATGGAGTGATAAATCTAAAGAAGTGCAAAATGATTTTTGAGAAAAAGTCACGCGTAGTGGTACCTTTATACCCTGTGAAAGGATCACGCTACATAGAGAAAGTGCACAATGATGAGAGCGATGACGACCTAGACTGCATCTACAAAATCACCACACAGAACAAGGACTGGGTGAATCCAACAATGGATGGCAGGATTTCGTGGGAGCACGAAAGCTCCTGCACATCAGATTCAGATGAGGAAATAGAATGATGGCAGAACTAGTTACACGAGGTAACCACACTCAACTGCAACATGATGGTAAGATCACTGCACTATGTGACCACAAAGGTAAGAGATCTACCTGTGAATGATGGGTTGACAACAGTGGATGATTTCCTGAGCAAGTTTGGAAGAGAAGTGCCAGAACAATCGTGTTTCAATGCTCTGACATGGGTAGTGCATGCTATGACCGCAAGGTGGTGGGGTACGCACCAGTGGAATTTTAAGGACTGACGAGGATGTAGAAGGATGACGCACCTACAATTTGGAAAACTGCAAATGCAGATAACAGACAAATATGACAAATGAGATGATCCATGTGCACACTTCACGAAATGGACCAAGGTCTATGGGGAAGAGCCGCAACCTGAATGGGTGCATTTGTTCTATCAGGCCCTGGATTTCATACCCATGAATTGGTATACTGAGACAGAGCTCCACCATGGCATGAGCGAATGGGATATCTTGCACGAAGGGTTCCTATTAACCTTCACATTTGAAGATCATTGGTGGAATACTGTTGATGATGTGCTACAAGCAGTAAAGGCAGCTATCTTCAAAATACCCTAGGAACCAATAGAAGTGCTTCAGTTGAAATGGGCGACCTAGCTGAGCTACGCATTGGAGTGTTACAATGTACATATTAAGGAGGATGATGAGGATCCATGGAAAATTAACATTCCAGAAACTGAAGGCTGGCGCGAGGTGTGAGGACCATTGATTGAAGATCGTGACATCACCACACTGCTAAAAATGAAGCAGGTAAACATTGGGACTGAGGTTGAACCAAAGCATGCAACGCTCGGTGAATATTGGGATGATGCCGCGGTGGATAAGGCTGTTGAGTTACTGCATGAGTAACAAGACTTATTCCTGACCAAGATTATGGACTTAAAAGGGATCGTTGGCGACTTAGGGATGATGAAGATCACCCTAAAACCCGATGCAAAGCTGGTCAAAGACTCCATGGCCGCTACAACTGCGAAGTTTTGTTTGAAAATGTGTTGATCGGATTTGGCTATTTGAAAATCTTAATGAGTGACCGCGAAACACATTTCCTGAATGAAACCATCAGCATGCTCATAGAAGAATTTCAGGTGTATCATCACAAAATTACACCGTATCACCCATAAGCCAATGGGACTATAGAAGCATTCAACAAAATACTGGAGACTGCGCTAACCAAAGTGTGCAACACGCAACGAAGCGATTAGGACCTGCACTTACATGCAGTGCTATTGGCCTATTGAAAAACGTGCAAGAAACTGATGGGACAAACACCTTTTCGGTTAGTTTATGGTGTGGAAGCTATCATGCCAATGAAATATATTGTACCTAGTCTACGCATAGCAGCGCTCATGGGGATGACGGACCGCAAAGATCTGGAGGAAAGGCTCGTGCAATTGGAAGAACTTTAGGAGGATCAGTTCTTGGCTGGTTTTCATTAGCAGGTCCAAAAGCAGCATGAAAAGGCTTGGCACGACCACCATATCAAGTTGCACATCAAGGTAAATGACTTAGTGTTGTTGTATGACAGTAAGTTTGAAAAATTTCCTTGAAAATTCAGAATACATTGTTTGGGACCATACGTGGTTAAGGAGGTTATAGATGGAGGCATGATCCAGATAGTCAAAATAAATGAAGAATTCTTCCCAGGCAAAGTGAAAGGCAGCCGCTTGAAGCCCTACACGAGTGGTTTGGTTATCTGATTAGCTGGTCGAAGCATAGTCTTCACACTCTGAGGAGTCGGACAAAGGAACGGGACTATAAACATATGCAACAAATACTGGTATAGATGTATGGAAACAATTCAGACACAGAGGTCTCAGAAAAAGCAGATGCAATAGATTCAGCAAGCAGTAGCTCAATGCACTGTGGATCTCAGTACTGTTTGAGAACAGTTGGAGGGACTTTGCGTCAAGATCGCCGCACCGACCGAGTGACTCGAGGGCAAGTCACGATGTTTGTGTTGGGGGCTTGTTGGGCATGGAATCCCCCCAAGGCATGTTTTGGGGCTCAAAGCCCAAGTTTTGTTGTAAAGACTCCATGAATTACGGGTGCGGAGCGCAAAATGTATGATAAAGTCACAGGGTTTTCCGCCCTAGTCTTGTAATGTAATGTCAACCTACCATGGTCCGCGAACCATGGGATTGTATAAATAGAGCGAGGCTATAAGTGTAAAAGAAAATGAAGTAATAGATGGAAAGGTAGAAGCGAAGTAGAAGTAGAGAGCAAGAGCCTAAGTGTGTCTTGTGTCATGGGGTAGGAGAAGGCTCTATAGTTGAGTGTGTAGAGGCCTAGTAGTCCGTAGCTAAGTGCACGGACCCCTACAGCTGAGTGCGCAGGGTAGAGTCAAGTCTGTAACTGAGAAAGAGAATAATAAAGAGAATTTTTATCTTAATTATGTGTATCTATTCTTGGGTTATTACATGTTTGATATAAATTGCAAATGTATTGTTTATTTACTCTACGCACCTGTATGAATGATTTAGATTGCTAAGTATACTTTACACATGCAAGTAAGCTAAGTTAGTTAAATAACAACATAATACTAGTAAAGGATTGGGTAATAACAACATTCGACCCTCGAGTAGGGCTACGCGAAGGCAACATCTCAGGTTGCGAGGTACGGGTAAGTGTGTGTAGCGACGTGCACACAGGGTCGAACCACAGACCACTTGAAACTCATTAGACATCTCCAGGGTACAGAAACCTAGATCTAGCACCCTCCCATACTACTTCGGGTGAGACCTCAATTTGCACTCCGCGGAATGTTTCTGAAAGGGCCAGTAATACTGGGATTTGTTTGGCTAAATTACATATGAACCTGGGCCAGGCTCCAACAAGCCAACAATATATATATATATATATATATATATTTCAAAAACTCATTTTCTTCAATAAGAAAATAAATAAGGATATAATTCTCAAATTTGATTAGCCATTTCCTATGTAGCTTTATTGTTCCCAAAGTGTTTCCATTGCACCTTAACCTTCTCTATTTCTTAGTTGTAAAGCATGAGTTGTTTATGCTGCAATATTCATTGTGGCTCTGGCTAGAACTCTCCCTCTAGTTCCACCAATAATACAAACCAATCAATTACATGATCAACATCCTGCACATGTCTCATAAGTAGTGAAAGATGGAAAACATTATAGACTTTCACTCTTGGTTTCAGTGCAAGAATACCCACTATTCCAATCCTCTTCAGGATCTCAAAAGGCCCACAATCCTAAGGTTCCAACTTGGCACATGACCCAATCCTCAAGGATCTCCTCTTGGGCTTGATGTGAAAATACACATGCTCCCCAACCTGAAACTCCTTGAATTCTCTATGTTGGTATGCATAACTCTTCTACCTACCATGTGATTCCTTCAAATTTCTTTTAATAACATACATCTCCTGCTCCATATTAGCCAACATATCTGGTCCAATCAACAACATTTTCACTAGATTACTCTAGGTGATAGGAGTATTGCAACTCCACCCACAGAGAGCCTCAAATGGACTCATTTTCAAGGAAACTTAATATCCATTATTATAAGAAAACTCCACCAATGTAATATACTCCTCCCACTCCCTCAATTGATGCATGACATACATCCTCAACATATCCTCAAGAATCATGTTAACCCTCTCTGTCTCTCCATATGTTTGTGGATGATAAGTTGTACTGAAGGCTAACTCTATCCCTAAGCCAGAAAAAAAATCCTTCCAAACCTTGGAAGTGAACTTGGCATCTTTGTTTGATATAATATTCTTGGGAACTCCATGCAACCTCACTATCTCCCTAATGATGATCTAAGTTACCTCACTAGCTGAATTAGTAGACTTCACTGCGATGAAGTGAGCTGTCTTTCTCATCTTGTCAACCACAACCATGATGGAATCATGATGCCTCGATGCCCTCGAGAATCTTGTAATGAAGTCCATGGAAATGACCCCCAATTTCCATTCTATAATCGGAATAGGTTACAATAGACCAGATAGATGCTTGGATTCAACTTTCACATGATGATAGTCCAAGCACCTTGCAACAAACTCAACCACCTTATTCTTCAAATTCGACCAATGGTAGAACTTCTTAAAAGCGTTCAAAGTTTTTTGATATCTTGGGTGGCCTAAATATGGCTTGACATGAAACTACCTCAACATAAGCTTCTTCAACTCACCACTATTAGGCACATAAATTGTTATGCAACCAACTCAAAAAGAAGAAGAAAAGATAGATCAATGACTTAAAAATTATCCTCTTTGACGGGGGGACATCCTTGACATTACATAAATGAAAAATTCTTGGATGATACAAATCATAATACCTCCTTGGTATATATAGGAGCCTAAGGGGTCACAATATAATTAGAGCCTACATAACAATAATAATGTAATGGAACAACAATAACAATAGTGGCTTCTATGGGGCACAACAATAACAGCATGGGGGATACATGGGCACAACAATAAAAATAGGGGGATACACTAACAATAAAAATAAGGGGGATACACTAGTATTATAGGGACCTAACATGGCCCTCTCCTTCAAAATAATGTTGTCCTCAATGTCCAAAATAAAATTCTCATCCCCGCATGAGGAATCTTCAGCAGGTAAGTTCTTCCACTTAATGAGATACTATGAAATTAATCAATTTTGTAGCTATCATGTTCTTGTTTCTATGACTACTTTAGGCTCAAATATGTTATTTCCTTCTTCATCAGTGATCCAGTGGATCAAATAATGCTCAAAATTGAAACTATGTGAGAGAGCTAGAAACCTATACGATTAGATAGATCTCGGCAATTTAAATCCAACGCAACTCGTTTCACTCAAATATGATATCAGATGCTCCCAAAAACGTGTTCTGATAGATTTGGGAAACAACTAAAAATATTGGAAAAAAAGTTATAGGTGCACCCAGTCAGCAATCCATACGTTGCCTGGGCCGCAACATGGCATGCTAACTGGTCCTCCATTGGCCAATTATTGGTCAACACTTGGCATTAGGTGACTAGTTAGTTACATGGTGTAATTCTATTGGTTAATGGTTTTGGTGAAGTTGCCCAATGAGGGAGTGCTATGTGGGCCAACTAGTGGCTACCATGTGGCTTCTTCATGGAGGCCAAAATTTGTTTGGATGCCGAACGTCACCCATTGGGTTCGAACCTTGGACCTCATACCAATCAACAAAGTACAATACCATTGTTCCACCACATTATTACTTGATATATGATGAATGCATATTACATTTGAATGTTGGTGAATGGCACATTTGGGGAGGGGTCAGGCTATTCCCTAGCCCTTGGCCACCCCTAGGCCATAGGACCATGGGTGAGCTGCCAAGGGCTAGGGCCTAGCCCAACCCTCATAGCTTGCAACACAACCCAATACACATCCATATGCCCAAAAATTTAACGCAGCCGTAAACCATGGCACAAAGGGGTAAGGGGGTCAGCCCCAGGCCATATGACCCCGTAATGAGACCACTAGCACGTGTAGAGAAGGGGGCTAACCCACATTCATATGTGTTGTATGGAACCAAGAGCGTGCACCATATGGGGGCCAAACAACACCTTAAAAATTTGACACCCTATGTGGTCATATGGTCGTCACGCGTCCAGGATTTTCAGGACTAGGGCTTAATGGAACCTTTAATGGTCCTACACTTTCGCTCACCGGGCATGATTTTTTCCAGGTTTGGTGCGACAATTCTGCATTTGGGGCGCTCGAGCTAGGTTGAGGCTTAATTGTAGGATGGTTAGCTGCATAAGTTGGGAAAAGGATGAAACAAGCATAACTTTCTCAAGTTTTGGCCAAATGAGGTGCAAAACAGAACCAAAACATGGGTTTTTGATAGTGTTGGATCCATTGGAGACACGATTTTTGATATTTGAGTAGTATAAATAATGTAAACACACTTTTGAGCATTTTTAATGAAAGAAGCCCTACATTGGAAGTTGGACCAGAAGATGTAGCCCAAGAGAGGGGTGAACTCATTTATCATGCTTGTGCTATGTGTTTTAGATATCCTGGTTTTTTCTATGTTTGGCTGTAAAATTTGGTTTAAATTTACTTGTTTATGTGTTTAGTACGTTGATCCTCTACCCATTACACATATAAATTTAACTTGCAAATTGTTTAAAATATTCATGTTTACACATTTAGATCATTTTTTGTATCTCAGCAATAGGTTTTGTGAAGATTTGATTTGTTTGCAAGTGTTTTTCTGATGCTTACAAGTTTGAAGCTCAAGAGAGGAGAAGGAGAATTGGTGAAGTTAAGATCTAAAGTTGTTTCAAGGAGAACAAGAACTACTCAAGCTTCAATATTCATGGTACATGAATAAGGTCCCGAAGAGATGTTTGAAGATGAGAAGACTTTTAGAAAAGCATTATTTGAGATTTCAAATATGGTTAAAGTTCTATATGAGGAGAGGAATTCCAAACTTTATGGAGACAACTCAAAACCCCATGGAGGAAAATGAGACAAACATCCAAAAGGGAATGGAGGGAATGTTGACAACCCACCTTCACCTCCATCATCATCCTCATATCCATCTTCCTCCTCATCTTCAACTTCTTCTACCCTTTCACAAACACATCCAAAATCCCAAAAAAGTCATGGTAAAACTCCTTTGCTTAAGCTTAATATTAAGTTTGAACTGACTATGTACAATGGAGAGGTAAATGGAGAAAGATTAGATAATTGGATTTGTCAGATTGAAGTGTATTGCAAGATACAAAGAATCAAAGATGATGAAACCAAGATTTAGCTTGCTTCTCTTAGATTGGAAGGTGCAACACTAATTTGGTGGGAAGCCAAAACTCAAGAGGACATGAAGAAACATGATAAGGTTTTATCCTCTTGGAATGATTTTTGTGTTACAATAAGAAGTCAATTTTATACATTAGCATACATGTAGAAATCTATTATGGACTGGTAGAACTTTAGGCAAGCTAAAGGGATAAATGTGTAATCTTATACTCAAGAATTTAGGAAAAGAGCTTTGAATTTGGGTATAGATTTGTCCTCACAAGATACTTTTCTCAATTATATTGGAGGATTGTATGGTTAGTTGAGATATACCATTCTCATGTTTAACCCTACAAACTAGATGAAGTTTGTGTTCAGGAAACTCATTTAGAGGCAAGAGGGAAAAATGTTTTTGAAGAAACTAGTGAGATTTCCTTTGAGTTTGGAGAAAAAGGAAAATGTAAGTTCAAAGGAAAGGGGAAGAAGAATGTTTCCATCAATATGGAGAAAGAAAAAATTACATGTAAACATTGTTCCAAAGATGTCCATGATGAGGATCATTGCTGGAAAATTCATCCAGAAAAGAGACGCAAAAAATTGAAGAACAGGGAGAAGGAGAAGATATCTGCAACTACGTAACATGACTTAAGTTCAAATTCTAGAGATGAAACAAAGATGAAAACCATGGATTTGAAAGGTAAGGACATTGCAAGTACTAGTTCTTCAAATTGTCTCAATGAAAATTAAGATGAAAAAACAAGAATAGAGCTTTTCCATATTAGAGTTATTCCAAAATAGACCAAGATAGATACATTGTTTGATAGTGGTTCACAAGAAAATTATATCTCAGAAGACATTTTCAAGAAGTTGAATTTATAAACCATTCCTCATCCTAAGCCTTATCCTTTAGGTTGGATACATGACAATGCAAAATTGCAGGTAACAAAAATATGTAAATTGAAATTTGTAATCACTGCAAACTTTTTAGATGAGGTAGAGCTTGATGTAATTCCAATTGATATATGTGATATTCTTTTGGGAAGCCCATATATATATGATAGGAGAGATATTTTTCATCACCATGAGAACAGATATCATTTGTTCAAGAATGGGATTGAGTAAATTATTAGAGCACACAACAAGAAGTTGAATGCATCTCTTGTAAATGCGAGACAAATGAAGAGGATTCTTGATGCTAGTTAGAACTTTGCATTCTTAATGATCAAACATGAAGGTGTTGAAGAATCTAAAGCCTTTCAAGGAAATGGTTCAATTTTGAAATCTGATT
>APFE030262591.1:0-10225 GCA_000404065.3 Pinus taeda | reverse complement strand
GTGCACTTATCTTCATCTGAAATTTTAATATCAACATATGCTAACTGACTTACCACAGTATTAAATACATTCAGATGCTCTGTGACTGAGTCTCCATCCTTCATCTTCAGGTTATACAGCTTTTTTCGCAGGAATAGTTTATTCACAAGAGACTTAGATTGGTAAAAAGTCCCTAACTTGTCCCACAAAGCCTTTGTTGTAGCTTCCCCTAATACATTTAGCAATACTGATTCTGAGACACACAATCATATTGTGCTCTTTGCCTTTCAATCCAACTTCTTCCATTCTTCATCAGACACTCCCATTGGTTTAGTACCCAGATTTACCGCGATCCACTGATCTTTATCCACCAATAGATCCTCCATCTTGAGTTTCCACAACTCAAAACTCTCACCATTAAATTTCTCGATCTCTATCTTTCCACTTCTCGCCATCTTCTTTCACTGCCAGAATTGATCACGCAGATCTCCCACTGAATAGGGTCTACCACAGGCCAGAGAAAAACCCCTCAGCAACAAAGGCATCCCCTTGAAGCCAAAACAGCTGTGATACCAAATATAGATTTTAACCCCATACATAAATTACCTGCATATGAATTCTAAAACACATCAAATAAATAATGCGAGAGGATAACACATAAAACACATATACACATAAATTTTCCCCTAGATCCCAAACTGGGACTACCAGCTTGATTTTTCATTATGTTCCTTTCAATGTTATAATACATATTTTTACATGCCGAAGCATCCAATACCATGGACGGAAAACCATCGCGTCCAAAAGTGAGGTTACGGGTACACCTCAAACCCCCTGTGCCCCCCCCCGCTACACAATCGACGCAATGAAGGGGGGCTCCACCCCCCCTCAAACCCCCCGGTTAACTACGTGGGCTAGTCGTGGAAATAACATAACACAACCCAACATATTCTAGAGAGACAATGATAAGATTGTCTATAAATCATTTGTCTCACCAACATTGAGCTTAGATATTGTGGAGAGATAGTGTTGTTAGTCAAGGCCTTGCTACATGACAATGTTGGTTGATATGATGATACACAAATAAGTTACCAATCAAAATTCTTCTTATGGTAAATTAGTTATATTGAGAATGGCCAAGTACCATTACGAATGCCTCCCCAGTTAAGAGGGAGTGTTGAAAACTGTAACTAGGTTTGGTCATGGGTTTCATGAGCAAGAGATTTTATTTTCGAGTCAAGACTCCCAATAAGAGTCTTTAGGAAATATTTGTGATCTAATCATAAAATGAGAGAGTCATTTTCATGTAATGAAGTCATGTTACACATTGTAAAAGCTCAAACTTGTCAATTTAAAGTATCCTCCAATACCTTCTTACTTATCCTCTTAAAGTCGACCTAGAATGAGGAAAGAACCTGCTAGAAGATGTTGGCCTTCCTACCTGTGATCATGTTGGCATAAGGAACATAAGAATGTGTGTATAAGTAGCCATGCTCGACCTCACTTAAATTAAAGAAACTTGACAAGAAATTTGGTGAAGAGAAGTGAGAAGAAGAGGCCTATAAAGTAGAAGTGTGAAAAAGGGATATCAAGATTTCTTATGGTTATAGCGAAGGAAGGATTTTTCTAGGGATAGCAAAGGAAGGATTCTTCTGGGGTCAATGAAGGAAGTATTCCTCTCATGTACTTGTTTTTGGTACAAAAGAATAAGGGCAAAAGGAATCAATAGAAGATTGAAGCAGAAGTTATTGTTGAATTAAGGGAACTTGTGATTGGGTACTGAATCTCATAGAAGGAGGTTGAAGAGAAGAAATATAGGTCTTTCTTAAGGAGACTAGGGTTTTTGATATAGGGTAAACCTAAGAGACTGAGATTCTTTGGGTGACCAAGATAGGGATTGAGATCGAAATTCTCTAGAGGATACCAATGAAAGCATAGAGACCAAGATTTTTCTATAGGAAGTGAGTTAAAACATAGAGACAAGTTTCTTGGGAGGATACTAGAGTCAAGGGTCTTTTTCATGGTCTTTGTTTTCATCAATTGAATATCTATAAGAATAATTTTGATTAGGTTTTTTTCTCAAGAGGTGAAAGGTTTTGGCCTTGTTTGACAAGCCTAGATACTATGTCTCTTGTCTTTTATTGTGGAAATTGGTAATTGTCTTTATGAAAAGAATAAGATAATAATATAATGAGTAGAAGACTATAAGCTAAGAAGTAAAAATATATCACAAGAAATTATCAAAAAGAGAAATATTTTAACTCCTTATGCCCTATATTTCTCAACAATTTTACACATAGAAAAATACAAAATGTGGAAGGGAAACAAGTTTCATTGGGTTTTGTACATGCCCATTTTTACAAGGGGTATTACGCTAGTGAACTTCAATTTATTATCTACCATTTCATCCTAGAAAGTATATATGTGAAAATATATTTTATGCTACGCAAATTTTGGCAGGGACATGATGGGTGAACTCAATAATTTGGTTCGTTTCTATCACCCCCTAGATCAAAACTACCAATATTCATGATTTCGAAAGTATCTCTTAGATGTATGAAAATTTCATTTCCCAGTAATTTTGCAGAGTTGTCTGCATAGTGTTCTTGATTCTTGAAATGTTACAAAATAATCTCTCCACCCTTGACCAACTCTCTAATCAAATGCTATCTTTTCTAATATGTTCACCTCTTTTGTGAAAGTAAGTTTTTTGATAAAGTAATTGTAGAGATGTTGTCACAAATATATCTTTGTCTTTTCTTCTTATTCATGCCTCAAACCTTTCAGTATCCTTCATATCCAAATTTCCTCAGAAGCTACAAGTGTTGCAACTCCATATTCAACTTCAGTTGTAGAAAGATAAATAATAAGATATTTCGTATAAGTGCATTAAATGAACCCCAAAACCAAATGAAAAACATAGCTTGATGTGTTATTTATATCATCTATAATTATTTCATAGTCATGGTCTATATATATATAACCATCCTAAATTTATTTGTGGTGGTATACAAGATGTCATATCCGTTAGTTCCATTAAAATGCCTTAGCATTCTTTTAGTTTTTAACCAGTGTGCATGCTTTGGATTCTCCATAAATCTAGAGACTGAAGTTAATACATACATTATATCATATCTAGTTGGACTTAAATGCATAAAACTTCCAACCAACCTTTCTTATGTTGTTGGATCTACATTTTTGCTAGAATATTTTTTACTTAATGTCAAACCCATGGCTATTTTTGGTGGATAAGGCTTGTTTTTTTTTTTCTTTTGAAACCTCCTTAACATGTATGTTTCATAACTTGTTTGATAAATAATAGTGCCATGTTCAATTTTTTTGATGTAGAGGGGAGGCTCACCATCACTTTTGTTAAAGGAATTGTTCAAGAACTATAACTCTATTCTGCCATACGTGGTCACGGCACTTCCTTCAACCTGTAAAGAGATTTCCTTAGTCTGTACACTTTCTCTTCTTACATACGAACCTCATAACTAGGTGGCTTCTCTCCATACACTTCCTCTTTCAATTCTCCATTCAAGAAGGATTATTTCATATCCATTTGATATACTTTCCACTCATGTTGGGAAATTATTGCTAAAATTGTCCTCATGGACTCCATTTCTTGCAGCTAGAGAAATCATATCAACGTAATCTCTTCTAGGACATTGTTTGTATCCCTTAAAAACATGCCTTGATTTATGTGTTTCCATCATTCCTTCTGCATTTTTTTTGTTATTATAGACCAAATTTACATCTATGACTTTTTGACCCCATTGAAGACTCATTGATTCCCATGTATCATTCTTTTCTATAATATCTATTTCTTAATCCAATGTGCTATCCCATTTTCCTCCTTATCTACATATTCAAAGTTAAGTAGAACACTTACATATGAATATAAAGTAGAAAGAGAATTTAGACCTATACTACTTTAACATTAATTTTTCTCATAAAGATATCTTAAACTTTTAATTTTTTTCTTCTCAATCTTTCCAAAGTTGTATTTCATTTGTCACTTGAAATTGAACTTGTATAATATGGAGTTGTTGTCCCTGCATCAAGAATTATTGGTTTTGATGATACATGTTGATCCCTATACATGCTCATGAGACCTTGGAAAGTGAGACAGATAAGAGTATTCCAATGTGAATATTTTAGTTTCATTACTTAGAATATTAGGTGTAGTGTTTTGATTTGATCATAAGGGAATACTATTTGTGGCATAGCACATATGATGGAATTTTATCCATTAATTACCAATTCAATTAGGATTAAGTGAAGTAAATCCCAATTTAGAAATTCAGGGGCCTATAAATAGAACTCGACTCCCTGAACATCCTCATGACACATTGGAAAGTGAGGCAAGTGAGAGTAAGATATATCGAGAAAAAATAGAAATAGTTGATATTTTAAAACTACTTCAACAACAAGAACAAAAGAAAATGTAGAAAATGCCGAGAATTATTAATAACACTTCCAAAATTTTGTCTGTTTCATATTCAAATTTCTTTGTGATTCATTAAATCACTCATAAAATAATAGGTTATCAAATATAGCGAAAAATAATGATATGGATAATAAATATCCACAACATGAAATGGACCAATTTGTAGAAGAGTTATTACCAATTAATTCTTACACTTTCTTGATTTTATCACTACATAAGTATTCTTAAGGTATTGACAACTAACTGTAATGTTTTTCAATATTGCCTACTCATATCTCCATCACATTATAACGTATCATGGGAATGACAAATGACTTTATATCTAGTGTAAGTCCTTGACTTTATAGATGGGGATATACATTCCTTAATATAAATTTAAGTGGTACTTGATGCTACCTCCACAATTGTAATGATCTGGGTGAATTAGAACACCATCGATTGGTGTTAAAGGCATCACAAACACTACCAGAAATGGAATCGAGCTTTGTATGTGGCACCTAATTTGTCCTCTGTAGAGAAGTAGATTTCCCGCTTGAGAGTGATATTGAAAAAATTGATGAAAGAGCTAGAAATAAGAAAATGAAAATAGAGTAGGATTGAGATAAAAATAAATTCAAATTAAAGCCTATATTAATTCAATTTAATAGAGTATTTTTTTTACAAAACTAGAGATTACCTTGATGCTACCTCCACAATTGTAATGATCTGGGTGAATTAGAACACCATCGATTGGTGTTAAAGGCGTCACAAACACTACCAGAAATGGAATCGAGCTTTGTATGTGGCACCTAATTTGTCCTCTGTAGAGAAGTAGATTTCCCGCTTGAGAGTGATATTGAAAAAATTGATGAAAGAGCTAGAAATAAGAAAATGAAAATAGAGTAGGATTGAGATAAAAATAAATTCAAATTAAAGCCTATATTAATTCAATTTAATAGAGTATTTTTTTTACAAAACTAGAGATTACGTCTTTTTTTTAACAACTTCAAAAATCCTTCATTACAACTTTGTTGTCACACATACTAAGAAATATTTTACAACTATGTTCACATAGATATTAAGAGTTATGTTCACGCACATGAAAAGAATACACCACATGAGCTATATTTACATGATCTCAAAAAGATAGTATATACATCTCACTTTACACATGGAAAAATAGAAAATATGAAAAGAAAACAAGTTTCATTAGGTTTTGTACATGCCCATCCATACAAGGATAATTGTTGTAGTGAAATTCAATTTAATATGCGTAATCTCATCCTTAAAAGAGATATGTCATAGGATATTTTATGGTACAAAATGTTTGCCAAGGATATGGAGAGTGAATGTGGTACTTGGGATTATTTCCATCACTCATACTTAATCATAACGATTAATATTTATGACGCCCAAAATGTCTTTTCAATGTATAACAATTTCATTTGTCAAAGATTTCGTCAAGATGTTTTCATATTATTCTTGGGACCTGCAATGTTCTTATATAATATCTCCATCATCGATTAACTCTCTGACTAAATGATACCTTGTGTCAATATTTTTGCTTTTTCTGGAATACTATGCTTTTGGATAAAGAAATTTCAATTTTTTTTATCACAATATATATTTATTATTTCTTCTTTTTCATGCCATAATTCATTCATAATTCTTGTCATCCAACTTTCTTGACAACCTACCTTGTTCCTGCAAAGTATTTACCTTTAGGTGTGGAAAGAGAAACAATTGGTTCTTTCTTGGAATCCCATGAAGTGACTCTTGAAAACAAATGAGAAACATAATGTACTATGATATTTATATCATACTCCTTTCCATTCATTGCCTATATATGCAACCATCCTAAATTCATTTATTGTGGTATATAAAATTCCATATCTCTTGGTTCTGTTCACATACCATATAATTATTTTAGTTGCTAACCAATGTTTCTCTTTTGGAGTCTCCATGAATCTAGAGACCAAAATCAATGCATACATTAGACTTGTAATTGTGGTTAAATTCATTAAAATTCCAACCATGTTTTATTTACTATTGGGTCTACATTATTGCTACATTATTCCTTACTTAATAGAAAATCAATAGTTGTTTGCGTTGGAGAAGGCTTCTTGTTTATCGTTTTAAACCTCTTCAAGGTGTCTGTTGCATACATTTTTTGAGAAATAAAAATTCTATATTCCATTTGATTCACTTATATGAGTAGAAAATATGATAACAACCCCAAATCTTGTCGAAAATTGTAACTAGGTTTGGTCTTCATAATTGTCATTGTACTTATGTAATTATATATTTTATGTAAAGGTAAAAAGAAATAAAAATAATATATTTTTTCAAGAATGGGTTTCATGCTCAAGTAAATTTTTCTTCATGCTTCTATTGTTTATTGAGTCAAAATAATATATTTCTTGAGTCAAAATAATATTCTCCTAGAGTCAAAATATTGTACTAGAATCAAGTCCTATTTTGACTTTGAAAAAAAATGAAGAAATAATTTTTATTTGTTTCAATATTTAAATTTTGTTGCCACAAGAGGAAGATGGCCCTACATGGACAAGTCGACCCTAAAAATGACCCATTCAACCTCTTGGATGTGTGTAAGTAGAAGACATTTCGACCTCATTTGGAGAATATATCAAGCAAGTTAATTTTTTTTGCGTAGAAGAAAGAGAAATACAAGCAAAGAAACCTGCAAAGAAGAGTGCAGATCTAAGGAAGAAAAGAGAGTGTGTGTGTGAGTCTAAAGTTTATTTTTCCACTGCATTTATCTCCACCTACTTGAACATGTCTTGCCCACTCCTGCAGACTCACATTAAACTTGATGACATGGGAACAGTGTGTGGCGCCGTTTGCCACATTCGTGATTAATGTTCTAACAAACCGCGATGTATGCCAGTTTCATTTTTGGTCCCCGATGAGGCCACTGTGAAATAATTCATTGGGAAGCTGAACAAATTGTTGGCTTTCACTGAGAAATAATTCATTGGGAAGTTGAACAAAATGTAGGCTGACCTACTCTTGTCACGAAGGCATGTGAGGAGATGGTGGGAAGACATCTCTTCTCACCCTGCATGGAAGAAAGTTGTAGAAAAAATTTCCTATCAGTGGTCTAAGGGAAGAAAAAATTCCCTTTGATTGATCTTCTGATTCTTCTTCCCTTAAACCACTGATAGGGCATGTTTTCTACAACTTTCTTCCATGCAGAGCGAGAAGACATGTCTTCCCACCATATGCTCACATGCCTTGGCGATGAGAGTAGGTCACCCTTATTGCAAACGGTTACGAGGTAGTGTGTCCATGGGATATGCTGTAGATCTGCCAAACTAAAAAAATCACCTGCTACGTAGTTGCTTTGCTAAAGCCTTTCCTAATGAACATCAGGCAATTTTTTCAGCTTCCCAATGTTGTATTTCACAGTTTCAAAAGTTTTCTATAGTTAGGCGTGCCTCATAAATGATACCAATTACTGTGTTTCTGTGTCAAATGGATTTCTCACCCATACTTGTTTCAATTATATATTTTGAATTATTTTAAAATTCATTAAGGATTACTATGATGGAGAAATTCTATAAAGAATTTTGACTTTCAATTTGTCAACGGTAAAGAATTTAATCACTTGCCACGGTATTATTGTCGAGATGACATTTAATTCTAACAAAAAGTACCAAAATGGGTGCGTCATCATTGCCTTATTCCCATCCTCGAGCCAGTGATCATCTGATATGGACCATCCCTAATGCTAAGATGCCTGTTCATGTGAAATACATCTATGCTGTCATGATCTCTCCAAATGCTCTGGGCTCTAGCTCTCTCTTTCCCTCATGTTTTTGGAAGTCGGGGTGTCCTCTCAAATCGATCCTTTTTTCATGGCTAGTCTTTAACAACAGAAACCTCTCATGGGAAAACCTTCGGAGGAGAAGCTGGCAGGGGCCGAGCAGATGCGCTATGTGCCAAGCTGCGGAGGAGTCTAACATCCATATGTTCTTCCAATGCGACTCGACTCTTCAGATCTGGTATGAACTCTCTCTATTTTATGGTTTCTCTCACACTATTTTTGCTTCAGTCCAGGTTGCCTTCCAATGGTGGAGCGAGAAAAAGCACTCCTGGAGATCCTTGTTTATTATTACTTGTTGGTGCTTATGGAAGTGGAGAAATGCTAAAATATTCCAAGATTCAAAGGAGCCCCTCAAGTCAACTCTGCAGCGCATTTCTGCCTTTCATGACATGATTCCTTCGGAAAAAGTCAGGATGAAAAATGTCTGTAAAAATAAGTCGGATGACTTTTCCTTCGAGGCTCCCTGTGCTTTCTTTGATGGAGCTCAGCAAAATAACATCTGTGGATGTGGGGTCCACATCGTCATGAATGAAAAGCAGCAATTCTTCCTATCCTGGAACGGTGGGCATGGCTCAAACAGCATGGTTGAGGCTAGGGCCCTTACAGGCCTACTTTCTTTTTGTGCTTTTATGGACAACCAATGCAATTCAATTTATGACGATTCAAAATCATTGATAGATCATGTCAATGGTGCATGCCTTATTAGTTGCCCTCATCTGTTCGGATGGTTAAACAGAATCAGGCACTTCTAGAGCATTATGAAACAGCGCTCAATTCAACACATTCCTCGTTCCAGAAATGAACAAGTTTATCTTCTCTCCAAGAAAGGTCCTGCAATGGAGCCAGGTTCTTGGTCTCTAAAGGTTTTAGACGATGAATTTTCCTATCTTATTCAGGACTTCATCATCCTGGGAATGTGATCGTTCGCTTTCATTATCTAGTTCACATGATTTGCACTTTGGTCCCTTTCTTCATTATGGGTCTATGATAACAGTTATCCTAGCTTTTGATTTGTACAGCTTTTGAGTTTTTGTTCTGATCTCTCTGGGGATCCTATGTTCTGTACAACTTTTGATTTTGTTCTGATCTCTTCGAGGATCCTATGACTGTCAATCTTGATTTATATGCACTAATATGTCAGCAAGGTGTCTGTCTCTGTTGTGATCTCTTCAAGGATCCTATGATTGTCAATCTTGATTTATATGCACTAATATGTTAGCAAGGTGTCTATCCCTTGCCATATCTTATGATCTTTATATTGTCTTAATATAAATCTATGAATATTTTTCTTTCTAAAAAAAAAAAAAAGGTTTATATTTAGGATGAAATTTAGATTCGCATTTTGTTTAAATTCATTCCCTAAATAGATATATGTGATTCCTGCAACCATGGTATAGGATTAAATTCCAAACTTCACAGCTGGCAATTATTGAAAATGTCAAAATGTCTCTCAATTTTTAAACACAACTTTGAGCTTAGACTGTGATTTGTAAATACTCTAAGCAAGAACTCTCGAACTAAATCATCTGGAAGAGAGGAAGCATCTCCTCCTCTCTTCTTACTGCCACCCGAACTAAATCATCTGGAAGAGAAGGAAGCATCCCCTCCTCTCTTTATAGTGCCACCCTCCTTGACCTATGGAGCATAATCAAAATTAACTTCCAGATGATTTAATTCGAGAGTGTTTGATTAGAGCACCGTACAAATCGCACTCTAAGTTAAAAGTTGTGTTGATCCGGATTTAAACAAGAACGCAATAGATTACAGAGATAACCATAAATATAGAGATGCGATAACCATAAATAAAGAGATGCAGTGGAAATAATACTTCATTTCATTAATGGAAAATACAAAAATATGCTTACAAACAAAAATGGAAATAAACCAACTAGGGCGATGGTAGCTTATCTCTGAGAAGAGATGTGGCGGCTACATGCCTCTGAACTGTTCCAAACTAAGTTACAATGAGG
>APFE030262583.1:121843-133457 GCA_000404065.3 Pinus taeda | reverse complement strand
TAGCATAGTCCCTTCCACGTTCTGCCTCACTCAAATGCCAATCTAGTCATTATGCCTACTGCTGACTCAAAAATCACTTCTTCGACCCACTAGAAAACTTTCTCGATCTCTGGAACTGAAAATACAGTCCTCTTCAACTAGATTGAATTTCATTCTTGAGGCTCTACGTTACCTCTGCACAACTTCTGGAGAAAATCTCAGCCTCCTCTTTTTGACTCTCTAAAACTGGCAGAAATTCCTCCAGACTCATTGTCCCTACACCTCTTTGTCTCTGGTTCCTTCTCTGGTTCAAACTCTTCTGACTGGTGCTCTCTGGAAAATTTAACAGCCCAAGGAAATCGATCTCAGTGTGTGTTCTCCATCTAACCATCAATATCCTCTTATAATATCCAGTTGGGACTCCAATGACCAAGATTAAAACATAATCGATGACTGAGAACATATCTAGATCAATCCGTGTGAGTTTCTAGATAATTCACACCTTTCTCAATTAATATTGATTAATTAACCCCTTTTCCTAAGTTTAGACTTAGGAAATATTTAAAAATAGGTTAATAATCTAATTGAGACACTTCTAGGTGGAATTTCAAGAAACATTTTTTGGGTTAGGGAGAAATCATGTGTTTTAGCCTCTCCACAAAGTTTTGAGACTAGAACACCTCTGATGCTATAATAACTAACACTACCTCTTAGCGAGGAAGATGTTATAGTGTTGCATTACTGAAACAACACCATGTCTTTGTATCACCCTCTGTCACGTTGTTGATGTCTGGCCATGGCGACTGACTGCCACTACCCACCAAGCACTACACAACTATGATGTTGCATGTGTATTGTTGCTGACAGTGCTATGTTGCTTCCAACTCTACATCTGCATTGCAACTCCCTCTCATATGTTGTTGTTGCAAATACAACTGAGAAGCATCCACAATACTAAAGCAATTATGTCTTTGTGTTGCATCTGTCTCCTGAGCATATGACTACTACTAGCCTCTACATTGTCCACAAAGGAATATTCGTTATTATTGACTCTACTACTAAGCCTCATGCTCTACTATCAACACTGCTTTGTGCTCCTCAGCACCTAATTGCAACTATCACTCTCGAATATGACCACATCACTGACACTGATCCATCTTGTTACTGAATATTTTGGACCCCTATAGCAAGTTAATCATCCGCGAGGAAGACACCTCAGTGGACCCTTCCCAACCTATGCACTTCTCTAGGACTATAGCTCCAAATCACCCCACCTCACTCTTGGAGTTATAATTCCTATCATAGCAGAATATTCCTTCAACCTAGAGGAAAACTTGTCTATCCCTATGGATGTTTTTTTCCTGACCCCGCTTCTCCTACTTGTCCTTCTTCCTAAGAGGAAATTGGGTATTGTAGTAGCCAAAATCACCACACCTAAAGCACTTGGCCTTATATAGGTCCTTCTTCTTCTTCTTCTTCCCATGTCCCTGACTGAGACCCTTTGATGTTAGGGCCACATTCTCCTCTTCCTTCTCACCCTTCATTCCCTCCCTGTCACTTTTGCTGAAGGTGATATTTAATAGAGCTTGCCTCAACTCCTCCTGTTATAAGTCTAACCACATCTTGTACCATCTAGGCAATGTATCTCAGCCCAAGATACTTTGGGCGAAGACTTTCCACTCCTCTAAGACATTGTTTAGTTCCAATTGCATAAGATATCTTAGTTGAGGTGTCTCCCCGATGAATGAAAGTTGATCATGGACCTCCTGAATCCTATTGAGGAAGGAATCTATGCCTTCACCCTTTAGCATCTTGATGCTTCTCATCTTCTCCTGTAGGAACATCTTTCATTGCTCATAAGTGTTCTGATATAACTGGATGAGAGTGTCTCGAATCTCCTTGGCAGTAGTCTTTCCAAATATATGCAAGGTTGTATGGTCCTAGACTACATATAGGATCAATCGCTTCACCTTCGCCATCTCCTTCCTGTACTCCTTTAGCTAATCTGCATCCTAAGGAACTACCACCACATTATCTACACAGGCTTTCATTCCATGTTCATCCAAAAAGAAGGACATCCTACCCTTCCAAATGACAAAGTTGCAGGCTGCCTCCAACCTATACTGATCTCTAATCCTAGTTGTGGCCATCTCTGAATATGATAAATATATCCCTCTTCCTCTACTTGGTTGTTGAATCTGCTATTCGCACTCCCTTTTGGAGTGAGAAAAAAAATTTCTTATAGCTACTACCAACTGCAATTGGGAATACTGGATTTATAGGTTAGAAACCCTTTGAGTGAAATCCTCTTTATGTGTGCCTTTATATTCCATCTGGCGTTGATTCTGCTACTACAAATTGCTACGAAACCCATCTATTCTAGAACAAGGAATCTGCCCAACGAAAAATACTAGACTACTACTCCCTTTGCCTACTAGAATTACTTGAACTGGTAAGCCAATTTTTCTACCCACCTGCACTAAAAGATCAAACCTTCTCAAGAAACTTGTACTGCCTGGCTTAGGCTCTACGTAGTCTCTAGAAATTCATCCTATTGCTCCCTTTTATTAGTGAATTTATATCTCTGCTTCTGAGCTTCCTTGTCTAATCAAAATCGATCTAATACCATGTGAAAAAATCACTACTAAAATCTTATTGCAGCAACTGCAATTAATTCTTCTAGCTTATAAAGTGATTATTTAGTTTATTGCTACTGCAACAATTAATTAATCATATTGCAATCTTCAGCAATAAAAAATATCGTGGAAGATGAACTAGAATCTGAGAAAATACTAACACACACACATAAAAATTTGACATAGTTATTTTTGGACAAGTCCCCGAAAAAAAAAAAAAAACTTGGGAAAATTGGTGCAGCAACTGAGGATTTTTATTATTAAGCAGCAATGCGAAATTTTGAGTATAATAAATATCACCAAATTGGTGAATCTACCCAATAGGAACACTGGAAAAAATTATCTGAGGCAATTTACCCTCTCTATGAGCAATCTTGGAACTTGATTTCCTCTAAAAAGCTAGCCATCCAACCAGCTTTGTGCAGGCCCTGTGTCACCCTAGTGCAATCCTTTCCATGATATGTCTGAATCATCTTCCAATCTAGTCTTCCTACGTGTTGCTGATTGGAAAATGCTTCTCCGACCCTCTGGAAAATTTTCCCAACCTTTTGAACTGAAAACACCTCTCTCTTTAGCTAGATCAAATTTCCTTCTTGAGGCTCTGCACTGCCTTTTCGCAACTTCCTGGAGGAAATATTAGCCTCCTCTTTTTTACTCTCTAGAACTGGAAGAAATCCCTCTGCACTCATTGTCCCTACCCATCTCTATCTCAACTTCCTTCTTTGGCTTAAACTCTTCCAACTGCTGCTCTCTAGAAAATTGAATTACCCAAGGAAATAAATTTCAAGTGTGTGTTCTCCATCTACCCATCGACCTCCTCTTATAATCTCATGTTGGGACTCCAACGAATAAAATTAAAACATAATCGATAACTGAGATCATATCTAGATTGATATGTGTGAGTTTCTAGATAATTCACACCTTTCTCAATTAATATTGATTAATTGACCCATTTTCCTAAGTTTAAGACTTAAGAAATATTAAAAAATAGGCTAATAATTGAGACACTTCTAGGTGTAATTTTTAGAAATAATTTTTGTGTCATGGATAACTCCTACATTTTATCCTCTCCACAAAGTTTCGAGACTAGAACACCTAAGATTCTACAAAAACTAACAAATTATGAGAATCAGTTATACTAAAAACACTACTACATATGAGTCAAAAGAATACAATACGAAATCGATGGAAGAAATCTTGAGTGGCATATCAAATTCTATAAAAATAAAGGTGGGTCAATGCTCTTTAGCTAAAGGACTTTGGGAAAAATACAAAAACTTCATGAAGAATCGAACTTTTTACTAGATCATGTGGAACAAGAGCAGAAAGATAATCAAGAACTAGAGAAGATAACTGAAAACATAATTGAAGACACCAAGAGCAAGGAAAACCTAGAAAATGAAGAAGACCTCAAAGGAAACCTTGTAGCCGCCATTGAAGAAATAACCAAAATCAAAGAAGAAAATATATAACTAAAGAATAAAATACAAGAAGTTGAGAGAACCCAAATCTTATAAAGGAATAATGTTTCCTCCTAAAAGGACAAGTTTATGAAACTAAAAAGGAAGGAAAAATCATGGCAAGCCAACTAAAGGAAAAGATGAAGAGATTAACAAACTTGAAGAAGATGTCATCTCCCTTAAATTCCAATTAAGTGAAGCAAAGAGCATGAAAGAAGTAATGGATAGTCAATTGACAAAAAAATAGGAATATTTGGAGAAGTTAAAGAAGAGAATGTTTCTCTAAGGAAAGAAGTTGATCAAATGAACAAGAATTTGAAGATTTCTTGAGTCTTGGATGACATCTTAAGCTGTCAAAGATCACTACTTGACAAATGTGGTCTTGGATATGTAGGTGAGTCTTTTACAAAAATTGATGCAAACCTTAAAGCACCAAAGAACAAGAATGTGGAGAAGCTTGAAAGTTATGATAATGCCCCCAGTTCTAGTAGAAGCAAGGAGAGGCATCAAAATAACATTGGAAGAACCTTTGCTTCAAAAAGATATGTTGATGCAAGTAGAAATGAATATCATAAAAGAACCTCAAGGCATAACAACTTAGTAAGTGCACCAAGACAATCCTCATCTTCTGGGTATCAAACTATATCTTTTGATCATTGTCGCTCTTGTATAAATTTTCTCACATGGAAAAAGATTACGTAGCATATGATAAATACATATATAAGGGAACTTATTAATTCCCTAGAATTAAATCTTTAGGAAGATAGTGCAATGTTTTCATCAAAATAAATTATTCTCCCTCATTCAAGTCCATAATTGAATACTTAAAATGCCATAATGTTGGGCATATAGGTCGAGATTACAACTTGAATTGGGTTCCTAGACAATCTAAAGAGTTACCAACTAGTCATGGAGAAAAATGCATAGAAGTATGGAGAAGAAAGCAAGAAAAGACCAAGGTAGAATAATATGATTTAGTTTTGTGTTCTCAACCATCTTCAAGACCTAGTATTCCACAAGTTTGAAATAGAACACCCTTCAATCCTGGAAGTGTTGGTACAACTCAAAAACCTTCTACAATGGCTCAAAAAATGAAGATAATAGCAGCAACAAAAGGGTACTTTCTAGGATCAATTATAGTGTTGTAGGGGTAGATGTTTTTGGAGTTGTAGCTCCCTACTGTCATATTAATTGTTGTATATTGTCTTATATTTATTGTTTATATCGTCATGGATTGTTGAAAGAGATATAACTTTCTAGTATTCTAGAACAATGAGTGTGGGTTATCCTATTGTTATTGCCATTATCATTTTTTTCTATTAGGGTTTGATAAGTTTTATGAGTAGAGCTCCTTGGACCTCCATGTATATATTTATTCAAGGTTGGCTTATGGACATAAGTTATAAGGGTTGCATTATGGTTTGTTGAGGTTATATTTGTTCCTAAGATCAAGAACATGTTGATCGGGGTGTACAAAGTGTGCTAAGAATATCCTAAGTTGTTGCCTTGGGTTATAATGGTTGTAGAGAAAATCAAGTATTGTATTGCTAGATTGAGTATTATTGATGCATTCATAACTGAGTATGTTGTTGATTGTAAGAATGGGAATTCTTCTCTATAGGCTGTGATGAAGGCCCTTAAAATGGAGTAGACTTTTGAAAAACAAATGTAGTGTTGTTTCAAATGAATATGTAAATTCTACATAAAAAGGATATAGAAAACTAATATATCACATAAAATCATCGAAAATTCAATAAATATCTGCATTTCTCTATCATACTGTGTTTGCATTGGGTCTTATTATGCCATGGTTTCCTCTCTCTATCTGAGACAATGTTAGGTCCATATAATACTAATGTAGCCCCCTTTTATTGTTATTGTTAGTGTATCCCCCTATTGTTATTATTGTGCCCATGTAGACCACATATTGTTATTGTTGTGCCCCATAGAAACCCATTATTGTTAATGTTGTGCCCTTACATTATTATTGTTATGTAGGTTCTGATTATATTGTAAACCTTTAGACTCCTATATATACCAAGGAGGTCTTATCATTTGTATCATCCAAGAATTGTTCATTTATGTGATGTAAAGGAGGTTGACCCCTCGAAGAAGTTATTTCTCAAGTCTTTGTTCTATATTTTCTTTTGTTTTATGACTTGGTTGCATAACATTTGGTACTAGAGCTTTTGGATTCTAGGGTTTCACTACTTCAAACAAGTCATCTTTGAATTTTCGCTATTACATTTTTTATACGAGGCCTCAAAAGATGAAATTTCAACCATGTGGAGTCAAAATATTGGTGAACTTCATGCAGAAATTTCAGATCTTGGTTAGCTATATTATCCGAGATATGGTCCGAAGAAGTTGGGGTTTTTTTAGGCTTCAGAATTAAATCTCAAACAAGCGACCTAAGGAAAATTTTCGTAAATTTCTCTATGAGCATTAGATTTGAATTTTAAAAGAAGTGACTGAAATTTCAAAAACTATACTTTTTATTGTATCACTTTTAGGGCCAAAGGTCAAAACAATGACACATGTCCTTCTGTACAAGTTCGCTCTATAGGACTAGTCTATAATTAGGTCATCATGGGAGATTTGGAATTACTTTTTCTTGAAGAATCCAATCTTAGTCTGACTTGTGGGGTTGGAAATAGGACTGAAAGGGATACCATAGGACCCTAAACCCTAAACAAATATATACAAAAATATCCAAATGTTTCTTTCGAGTACATGAGGTGGAATATTTGGGTCATGTTATATCTCACGAGGGTGTTAAGGTAGACCTTAACAAAATTAAAGCCATTAAGGAATGGAAAATCCGCAAAACCCTAAAGAATATTCAAGGAATTCTCAGATTGACATGGTATTATCACAATTTTGTTAAAAAATATGGGAGAATATCAACACCTCTAACAACATTACTAAAGAAATATGCATTTTCTTGGACTCCAGAAGCAACTATGGCCTTTGAACATCTTAAAGAGGCAATGTGCTAAGCACTGGTCTTAGTTATGCAAGAATTCACAAAACCTTTATTATGGAATGTGATGCCTCGCGAAATGGAATTGATGTTATTTTAAGGCAAGAAGTAAGACCCATTGCTTTTGAAAGTTGTCCAATCAAGGGAAAGTATTTACACAAACCTATTTATGAGAAGAAAACGTTGGCAACACTACATGCACTAAAGAAATGGTGACCTTACCTAATGGGAAGACACTTCAAGGTAAAAATAAATCATGATAGTATTAAATAATTTTTGGAACAAATATTATCTTCAGAAGAGCAGCAAAATTGGGTCACAAAGATGTTAGATTATGACTTTGAAATCATATACAAAAAAGGGAAGCAAAGTGTTGTTGCAGATGCACTCTCTGTTAATTTTAGGTATGTTCTACGCTAGAGAAATTTATTTCAATTTCTTTTCCACATTAACAATCACATCATCATAAAGTAAACTGCAGATAGAACATAAATATAAATCGCAGAAGACAAGCCAAGACAAGAGGACACAAGATGTGGCGCTAGCCAAGGAAAAACCCCACAATGTGGGGAAACCCTTGATCAAATCAATTCTTCTTTTATGTTCTTCAAAGTTCAATAGAGAAAGTAAGAGAGATAGTACATTTACAGTAGAATTCAATCACATTGACTTTTGATATCGTCATGAGATCAGTTGAAGACATATTGCTTCAATTGGTTCTCTAAGGTGACTCGTTCACCTATCATAGTGCTGCATCTCGTCTATTTGTTGCACATTATCATGTGACACCTTGTTGTATTGTCACATGTGTTGAACCTTGATGGTTGAGCTGCTCTCATCTTCATGCTTCTCATCATGCTGCATCTTCCATGGTCTTATTCATCATCAAGCGGCCCATGCTCATGATCTCATTCATCATTATGCTGCCCGTGCTCATATCATCATGCATCATTATGCTGCCCATGCTCATATCGTCGTGTTGCTTATTATGTTGCCCATGATCTCGTACATCATGTTGCCTTCCTTCGGAGACAGATGCTCCAGCTATTTCGGTAGTTCCTAGTAGTTTCTGCTTTTCAATAGTTCAGACACTTCTAGAATTTCTGACATTTCCAGCTTTTCCAGTTTTTCCGGTTTTTCCGGCTTTTCCAATATTTCTGGCTTTTCCAGCATTTCTGGTTTTTTCGAAGTTCCAGCTTTTCTAGAAGCTCCAGCTTTTCTGGATTTTCTGACAGTTTCGGCTTTTCTGGCTATTCTGGCTTTTCCAACTTTTCTGGTAGTTCTGGCTTCTCCAGCTTTTCTAGTATTTCCGGCTTTTCTGGCTTTTTCGGCAGTTCCAACTTTTCCAGCTATTTCGGCTATTCTGGCTTTTCCATCTTTTCTAGTTTTTCCTTAGGATCTCTCCTCCTACTAAAACCCAAATACAAGTAGAGAGAGGAAGATATCCAAGTGTGTCGAAATGACTTGAAGTCCTCTTCTATTTATACTAAAACGTAGAGGTTGAATAGACATGACTGTTGGGCTTCTCAGCCTACATAAGTTGATGGCCGACTTAACAATTTTTCCATAACATAAATAAATTCATAACTTCATAAATACTTATCGGAATTGGATGATCTTTAGATCAATCCTACACGTCTCAATGAGAGGGATCCAATAAAAATATCAGCTACCATAAATAATATGACCCACATGGAGTTTGTCCCTAGTTGCCAATTTTAACACTCCCTCTCAACTAGGAAGGACTCCATCCATTGATCCATATGTCCAATTGTATTATCTCTACCATCAGTGCCCTACACAGCTCTGTTTAGCTCTGCTAGCTCTACTTAGCTTTGCTGCCTCTGCTCTTCTCTATCAAGATCTGCTGGCTCTGCTCAGCTCTATTGGCTCTGCTCTGCTCAGCTCAACTCTACTAACTCTGTTGGCTCTATTGGCTTTGCTCTTCTCTACTTAGCTCTGCTTAGCTCTGCTAGCTTTTCTCAGCTCTACTGGCTCTACTCTGCTCTGCTCTACTTAGCTTTGTTGGCTCTGCTCTACTCAACTTAGCTTTGTTGAACCATGAAGAAGAAGAATTGATCAAGAATGTGTCATACCATTCTCCATTGACTCGAAATCAGTCTCAAAGTGTGTACCACTGGTTCCAAACCAGTCCTCAACCGACCCGAAGTTAGTGTCATAGTAGGTACAACTCCTACCACTAGCCCTAGTCCAGTACTCTACTGAATTGAAGTCAGTCTCAGAGTATGTACCACTAGTCCCAGATTAGTCCTCAATCGACCCGAAGTCAGTGTCATAGTAGGTACAACTCCTACCACTGTTCCCAGACTAATACTCTACTGACTCGAAGTCAGTCTTAGAGTATATACTACTGGTCCCAGACTAGTCCTCAATCGACCCGAAGTCAGTTTCATAGTAGGTACAACTCCTACCACTGGTACCAGACCAGTACTCTACTGACTCGAAGTCAGTCTTAGAGTATGTACGACTGGTCCCAACCCAGTCCTCAACTGACCTGAAGTCAGTGTCATAGTAGGTACAACTCCTACCAGTAGTCCCAAACCAGTATTCTACTGACTCGAAGTCAATCTCAGAGTATGTACTACTGGTCCCAGACCAGTCCTCAACCAACCTGAAGTTAGTGTCATAGTGGGTAGAACTCCTACCACTGGTGCCAGACGAGTATCATTGATCCCAGATCAATGAAGGTCATCCTAGCATAGGGATTACGGTAGATACAACGATGCGTCCATCGATACTACTATGGTCTCTATCCTCATTTCCCTACTCATTGATCAGATAAGAGGTACTTCCCATGAGTCCCAGACTGCATGGGTAGGATGCCTCGACAAGAGAACTTAATCAATCTTGTCCTCACAAGAGAACTATTCATCGTACTACACAATCACCATGGAGAACACATCATCCAGGCCTCACAGGAGAACTAATAATCCTACTACACAATAGTCATGGAGAACACATCATCCAGACCTCACAGGAGAACTATTCATCATGATACACAATCGTCATGGAGAACACATCATCCAGACCTCACAAGAGAATTAATCATCCTGCTACACAATCGTCATGGAGAACACATCATCCAAACCTCACAGAAGAATTGATCATCCTACTACACAATCGTCATGGAGAACACATCATCCAAACCTCACAGGAGAATTAATCATCCTACTACACAAGAGAGCGAATCATCCTGTCCCACAAGAGAGAAAATCATCTTGTCCCACAAGAGAGTGAATCATCTTGTTCACAGGAAAGCGAATCATCTTGTCCACAAGAGTGCGAATCATCCTGTCCCACAAGAGAGCGAATCATGTTGTCCCACAAGAGAGTGAATCATCTTGTCCACAAGAGAGGGAATCATCCTGTAACAGTGTAATGTTTGAAACAGGAACTGATTATGTTACCCATTTCATAGAGATAGCAAAAAAGTGACCTAATTTTGAAAAGGGGTGATGTAGAACACCCATGTTTTTTTTAGGGCATAGTTTTTGGCACTTTAATTTTTTTTATGTACATTACGTTTTAGAATGGTAGTGGTTTTCATGCTGATTTTAAAAAGTGAGTATTCTGCATCACACCCTTTTTTTAAAAGACCTATTTTTTTACTTTAAATTTTCTAATGTATGAAATGTAAATAATTATTTTCTAAATTTGATATTTTTTGAAGTGGTCGTTTTTTTCATATTTTCTTGTTTTTATTTTAATTTTTTTTTTTGTAGTGAGGTTTTTATTGTTTTACATTTTTAAATTAGAAAGTCAATGTTTTGAAATTTCGATAATCTACATATTTATACATCCTTAATGAATTTTTCAATCCACATGAAATAATTGTTTCTAAAAAACAATATTTTTTAACAATGGACATAAAAATAAACATTTTTAACATAAATATAACAAAAAAACTACACGTTTTGATAAGTTTTTGCTAGAATTGACATGTCAAAATCACAATTTTTATATGAAAATTTTAACTAAAAATGGTCAAATAATAGTTCTTTTGATGAATTTCATGTAAAAAAATAATACTAATCACTTTTTTTTTCAAAAAATAATGATTGACTTAAAAATCAATGCGAAAATCACATATTACAAATATTGAACGCATGACAACCTTAATTGATTGATTATTCTTCTCATAAAATGTCAAAGTCAAAACATTGCAAAGCTTGATTTCCAAGCATAACTTAAATTTAATCAACCATGTCACATAATCCAAACTCTTCGTCCTCTAGAGTTTCATCATTATCTTCTTCCACGATATTTTCTGCATCCTTTTGCTCATTTTTCTCTTCTAATGGATCTTTGATGTCTGTGAATCTCCCAATGTATGTCTTTCCAAACATTCTATGTAATGGTGGTTGGGGTTCCTTTGCCTTTTTTGCCACACGTGATTCACTAAATTCCTCTTTCTTCAACCCAATTTCTTGCATTGCATCTGAAATAAATTGAAGAGCATTAATTCTTTGCTGAATGAAATTGCACTGTAATGGATCTTTCTCAATTGCAATGCAATTTCTTCCTTTTTGAAGGCA
>APFE030262583.1:0-111454 GCA_000404065.3 Pinus taeda | reverse complement strand
TACAGAATGGGCACCGTCATCAGGTTTGCAATTTTTGAAGTTCATTCCAGATCATCCAATATTTGCATCAAAAATATTGTTATTACAATCAGTTGCTGAAGTTCAGAATGCACGCAGATAGAATAGAGATATAAATTATTCTGATTGCCTGGAAGAAATTAAAAAAAGTATTAGATATACATATGAGTACTTTGACATTGTTGATTTAGTTTGGTATGAGTCATTTTTCAATAATCAAAGTGATATCATTTCAACAACAACAAATGAAGATATACCTTTGAAAAATCCATTTATTTGGCCACAAAATGTGTCGAATGAACATGGGGAAGTAAACATTGTTGAACAGCAACAATCTCAAGGTATTATTAATTCTTCACAGGCAGCGGAAAGAGAGATGTATATTGGTTCTAGAAGATCTTATGCATAACGTGAAGCCATGGAAGACCTTTATAGGGGTTCAGTACAGGTTATTAAGGAGGGTTGCATGATTGCAGTGCTAGCAGATGGAGATCCCAATGGCTATCCATTTTGGGTTGCTAAAGTTATAAAGGTCTTTACAGAAAATGAAGATGTTACAAGTGTTGAAGTACATTGGTATGCCACAAATACACACCCATTCAATGGTGTGTATAAGCCAGAGATGGTAGTTGACAAAAAAAATGGCGGAAAGAGAAAAAGAAAGGGTACAAATATAAATCGTCGTTGCACAGACATATTAAAATTGGAGGATGTTGACATACTTGTTTATGACTTCGATTTAACAAATAAAGGAACTCTTCGCTTCAAGACGATAGAGATTCTAAAAAGGTTGTTACCAGAAGGAACGGTGTTGACATGGGAGTCTGTTGAAACCAGTCGTATATCTAGAAGAATTTTGAAACCTAAAATGTTGGGCATGCATGTAGACTCAGATGGGGCACTAGTTGATGAAAGAGAAGAATATGGAACATCTTCGTCAGCATCCAGTCACTCATTCGAAGATGTGAATTCTGATGGTGTGCAAGAAATTATGAATGATTTTGAATAATTGTTTAAGATAGTTTATATAATTGATGTATGCATCGTATCTTCAAATAAAATTAATGTTTTCCATATGGTTTTAAATGAGAAGTTATGAGGCATTTTTATGTTGTTGGATTATATGTCTTAATTTATGATAAATTTTATTGTTTAAAATATCTACAATGCAATATTAAATTAGAGATATCATGTATGTTTTATTCAATATACAAATAATGACTTTTGAATTCATTTAGTGATGTAATTTGTTCATAATGTCAATGTTTTTTAATTTTATAGTTGAAAAAACTTCAATTTCTTTTGTATCTAGCATGTTATCGTTGAAAACATGTTGAATTTATACTTAAGAAAGAAAAATGATATTCTACCAAAAACATTAATGTGTTTTTTTCCTCATAAACAACTTTGTTTGACACATAAAAATTTGGTTTTACTAGCATTTTTTTAAAATTTTGAAAATTGACCCTAAAAAAAAAATCATTGTTCCAGTATCATCACTTTCATTTTCAAGCGATATTTTGTACAAAAATTTCATAGTAAATTTCGTAGTCACTGCCATTTTTAAAACATGTTCAAAATTGACGCCTAAAAAATAAAACATCATTCCAGTATATACACTTTTTGTTTTTAGCACTGTTTTTGATGTTTTTTGGGGTTTTTTGGCCAGAGTTCCGATTTTGAGTTTATAGTTCCCATTTCAAAGTTTACATTGTTCTGTCCATAGGAGAGCGAATCATCCTATCCCAGTGTGAACCACCAGGGGAAGGTGAGTCACCTTGTGGTCGTATGTTGCTCCAGTAAGAACCGCAAGCCCCTAGAGCTCCCAGAGCTCAATGTATGCAACATGCAAGACCCTTTTATAAGGGTCTCTCGACGACTCCAAGTCGTTTGGGAAAATCACAAATTTGATCTTTCCCCAAGGCTTTGACAAAGTGTAGCAACTTGTACATGATCTCAGTGCGATGGAGCCTCCTTGCTCATCAACTTACCATATCCCAGATGATGTAGTATCTGATGTCTATCTGCTGGAACAATCATTGAATATGGGATTCCTCAATAATCGAATCTTACCTCTGGTTGTCACAAAGGATCACAGTGGTATTCATCATGTGTACTCACTGAAGAGTTTCCACAACCAGGCAACTTCATAAGAGGTCATACTCGTAGTTATGTTTCCGGTCTCGGTGGTACTTATAACAACTGACTTCTGCTTCCTGCTAACCCATGATATCGAAGTAGAATCCAAAGAGAACCAACATTGAGAAGTGCTCTAGTGATCCTCCACACTGCCTACACAGTCAGAATTCAAATAATCATGCAGTTTTCATATTTTCGGCAGTGTATCTCGCTCCATGAGAGATTGTGCCTCGAAGATATCTCAGAAGATTCTTGACACCAATCCAGTGAGGCTCAACCAAATATGAGATCACCATTCTAACTGTAAAACATATTTCTAGAATCCAACTCCCTCTTACTTCTGTAAATGAGAGGGTCTACACTTGTCAGAAATAGTTCGTCCACATAAGGTGCTAGTATGAGAGGTCTATCACCCACAACCTTCAGGTAATGGTTTGGACTAGTTTCACTCATAGTGAATATCAGCTTCATCAAACATCTATCAATCCTCTCATACTATGCTCGGGGTGTTTTTCTTCAAGCCAAAGGGGGCTTTCTTCCACCTGTATACATGAGATTCCCGTTCATGAATCTCAAACTCCACGGGTTGTTCCAAACCTGTGGCCCTGCTACATGAGTGGAATGGTCCCCTTATAAGATTTTCCTTTGGTACATCTCAGATATGTACTTTCACGCTCCTTTTGAATTTAGGCTTCCCTATCACCATCTAACTCACAGACCTTCAGTGCTATATGTCAATGGATACGATCCCCAGTGGATTTCCTACAACCCTGAACTCAAAAACATCTTCAAAAATTCTATTTTCAAACACGTACCTTTCCATCGACGAATGCTACCATAAAACCTTTGACTTCCATTCCCTTTTCAGGATAGGTGGCATCAGCTCCAAATGTAATCCCACGATTGTTTCCATCTCTACCAAATTAGAGAGTGCACCCTTCTATTTGATGAAGTGCCTTGAAGCACTACAATCAATACACCATATTCCCAAAGAATCTGAAGGAGAGGGCCAATTCAAGATAACACTTCTTTATCTTATTAGAAACAATATTTGATTCTTCATACCTGGGGTTCCTTGCTTTCTTTGAAGAGTCAGCCATTTTTCCTTAATGAACTCCATTACATGTCATTCTTTTGAAGATGTCCCTAGAATGATCATTAAGTGATGTGTCCCTGCCATTTGGACACTCCTTCTCATAATGGCCGAACTTATTGCAACCAAGGCATCTGCCTTTCCTTCCACCCATAGATCCGAACTTCCCAATGAAGTGATCTTTAGATGGGCCATCAAAAACTTCCACTACGCCATTCTGATAATATGCTCTGCTTCAACTTCACCCTTTGTGAACTTAGAGGAGAGATGTGGAACCCATGATCCTTTTGTCTTGTCCCTTCTTATCTTTGGTGATTGCTCTTTCACTCTTGCTTGGGCATTGTCTTCACCTCAGCTCTGATACCATGTTAACTTTAGGCATGTTCTATGCTAGAGCAATTTATTTCAATTTCTTTTCCACATTAGCAATCATATCAACATAAATTAAACTGCAGATAGAACATAAATATAAATCACAGAAGACAAGCCAAGACAAGAGAACACAAGATGTGGCGTCAGCCAGGGACAAACCCCACAATGTGGGGAAACCCTTGATCAATTCTTCTTTTATGTTCTTCAAAGTTTAGCAGAGAAAGTGAGAGAGATGGTACATTTACAATAGAATTGAATCACTTTGACTTTTGATATCGTCATGAGATCAGTTGAAGACATATTGCTTCAACTGATTCTCTAAGGTGACTCATTCACCTATCATAGTGCTACATCTCGCCTATTTGTTGCACATTACTATGTAACACCTTGTTGTACTGTCATATGTGTTGAACCTTGATGACTGAGTTGCTCTCATCTTCATGTTGCTCATCATGTTGTATCTTTCATGGTCTTCTTCATCATCAAGTTGCCCATGCTCATGATCTCATTCATCATTATGTTGCCCATACTGATATCATCATGCATCATTATGTTTCCCATGCTCAGATCGTCATGTTGCTTATTATGTTGCCCATGATCTCATACATCATGTTGCCTTCCTTCGGGGACAGATGCTTCGGCTGTTTCGGTAGTTTCGCTTTTTCGGCAATTACGACAGTTCCAGCATTTCTGGCATTTTCATCTTTTCTAGCTTTTCCAGCTTTTCTGGCTTTTCTAGTATTTCTGGCTTTTCTGGCAATTCCGGATTTTCTGGCAGTTCCGACTTTTCTAGCTTTTCTGTCTATTCCAGATTTTCCGGCTTTTCCAGTGGTTTCAGCTTTTCTGGCACTTCTGGCTTTTCCGACTTTTTTGGTATTTCCGACTTTTCCAGTATTTCTGGCTTTTCTGGCTTTTTCAGTAGTTCCATATTTTTTGGTTTTTCTGGCTTTTTTAGCTTTTCCGGATTTTCTTTAGGATCTCTCCTCTTACTAAAACCCAAAGACAAGTAGAGAGAGGAAGACATCCAAGTGTGTCGAAATGACTTGAAGTCCTCTTCTATTTATACTAAAACGTAGAGGTTGAATAGACATGATTGCTAGGCTTCTAAGCCTACATAAGTTGTTGGCCAACTTCACAACTTGTCTATAACATAAATAAATTCATAACTAAATAAATACTTATCAAAATCGGATGATCTTTAAATCAATCCTAAACCTCTCAATGAGAGGGATCCAATAAAAATATCAGCGACCATAAATAATATGACCCACATGGAGTTTGGCCCTAGTTACCAATTTTAACACTCTCAAGAAAGGATGAGGATGTAGAAGCATTGCTTTGTGCCATTTATATTATGCAAACTGACTGGATAACTGAATCAAGGGATGAATGGAAGAATGGCGAAGACGTATGGACACTCATTCAAAAGTTACAACAAGATCGTAGTACATCTAATACATTTATATGGAAAAATGACTCATTATGGTACAAAGATCATGTATATATTTCCCAACTCAAACAAAATATTCTTTTGGAATTGCACAGGGTTGGGATTTTTAAAAGCCTACCACAGGATCAAGAATGATTTTTTTTGGATGGCCTTAAATATGCTATTTATAATTTTGTAGAAGAATGTTTGGTTTGCCAACAAAAAAAGGTTGAGACAATTAAGGCCCTCTGTCTGTTACAACCTTTAGCCATTCCAAGTTAGTCTTCAGAGGAGGTCTCAATGGATTTATCACATGTTTATCCAAGTCTGAAGGAAAGAGTGTCATCATGGTGGTAGTTTATATACTTATCAAGTATGCACACTTTTGTGCATTATCTCATCCTTTTAAAGCCAATACAGTTTCTATTGCATTTATGGAAACAATTCAAAATATTAATGGAAACCCAAATATTATTGTAAGTGACAATGATCCCATTTTCACTAGAAATTTTTTGTTGGAATTATTTTCTTGTCTTGGTACTCAATTAGCTCAAAACGCAAATTATCATCCTCAATCTGTTGGGAAAACTGAGATAGTGGACAAATGTTTGGAAGGATATCTTCGTTGCTTTGTATATGATAAACAAACATAATGGGTCATGTGGTTACCTTTGGCTGAATGGTGGTATAACCATTAGGGGAATTTTGAGGTCTAAAATGGGCCTCCTAAGGAAATTATAAAATAATAGTGGAAATAATAAAATAATATTAAATTACATCATCAAATTTTAGAGGGAAAAAAGAAAAAAACTATTTTTTCAACTTGGATTTTTAACTTATCTCCCTATGGGTTTGCTCAAATTTCTAGTGGAAACACTAATTGGATGCAAAATTTGATTCCTCATCCAAGTAGTACCCATGTCACATACTTTCGATGGACCTTACTACACGAAAAATGAGTAATACACAAAAAATGTGATTGTAATCACGTTTTTTCATGTATTTCTGATTTTTTGTGTAGCAGGGTTCATCAAAAGTATGAAACATGGGTACTCCTTGGATGAGGAATTAAATTTTGCATCCAACAAGTATTCCCTCTCAAAATTTGGTAAAACCTTAGGGAGATAAATTGAAAATACAAGTTGAAAAAATAGTTTTATTATTTTATTATTTTTTAATCTTTTTACCTTTTTACTCCAAAAATGGTGAATCATCCCCCATGGTTGACATCATCATCTTAAATCCTATTGGTTCTTATAAATTTTATTTTGGTTGTACATTTTTCTTAGGAGACCCATTTTAGACCTCAAAATTCCCCTAATGACTTCGTTCCATCTTGAAGCAAAAATGACCCCATTTATGGCACTTTATGGATATTATCTTTAAGAGAAAATTCTAAGGTTCAAGCAGTGGAAGATCACATTGAGCATTAACAACATGTTTTCCAACTCTTAAAGGATAACCTCACTCTAGTGTAGAATCGAACGAAACAACATGCATATCAACATCGCAGAGAAAGAAGTTTTGATGTAGGTGACTGGGTATTTTTATGGTTACAACCATACAAGCAAATTTCCCTCAAGCAAACTAAGAAGGATGATAAATTATCACCCAATTACTATGGTCCTTACAAGGTGTTGCAAAACATTGGTACTATGGCATACAAATTGGATTTGCATGCATCTTCCCGAGTACACCTAATTTTCCATGTTTCATGCTTAAAGAAGGTTATCAGTGACAAGTTCCAAGTTCAAACAATATTTCTAGAACTTGACAAGGAAGTAAAATTCATATTTGAACCTAAAATAGTCATAGAAACAAGAACTCAATAGCTACATAATCAATTAATTTCAAAGCACCTCATTAAGTGGAAGAACTTACCTGCTGAAGATTCCACATGGGAGGATGAGAATTTTATATAGGAGCATCCAGAACTACTCAAGCATTGAGTAAAACACTTTTTTGAAGGAGAGGGACATGTTAGGTCCCTATAATACTAGTGTAGCCCCCTTATTGTTATTATTAGTGTAGCCCCCTATTGTTATTGTTGTTACCATGTGGACCCCATATTGTTATTGTTGTGCCCCATATAAGCCCACTATTTTTATTTTTGTGCCCTTAAATTATTATTTTTATGTAGACTTTGATTATATTGTGACCCCTTAGACTCCTATATATACCAAGGATGTCTTACCATTTGTATAATCCAAGAATCATTCATTTATGTGACATAAAGGAGGTTCTCCCTCAAAGAGGATATTTCTCAAGTCGTTGATCTATCTTTTCTTCTTTTTTGTGAGTTGGTTGCATAACAAAAAATTACTGTCTATCTCCATCACCATGTTTCAATATGTTTCACTTGCATAGGTTTGAGTCCAGTTTCTTTAAATTTAGACCAGAGTTTTAAATTTTGGCTTTTGTAATCAACCTTATATAACTTGTTCTTTATACATCTAGGGTAATGAAAATTCCACTTATGCTTTGTCCATATGAAGAGAGATTTACAAGTGATATAAATTGTCCTCAACTCAAGAGTCATACTCTTATTCCCTCTTCATAATTTTGTGGGTTAAAATACTAGGGTCTAGTTGTTCTACAAGAAGAATTCTTGAGTAGTAATTTGACACCAAATTTGGCCCTTCAAATTCAAGATGCTCTAGTATTGTGTAGTGTCAGTTTACCTTCTTGGTGTCACCAACAAACTAAGCATTCCCTTTCATGTTTCCCCTTGAGATGAGGAGGCAATGTTTTCACTCTACTACCTTTGTATTATTTCATGCCTTTACAATGCTTGCAACAACAACAAAGTACAAACAATCCAAGTGTCACCAAAGAAAGAGAATTGTGTGTTGGTAGGTTGTAGTGTTAAAAGTTCTATGTCTCTAAAGGTCACATATTGGATTCACCTACAAAGGAAATGGAAAGGTACTCTAATAAAAAATAATTCCTTGAGGTCGAATACTTTGAGGAGGTTGGCATAGGTCTAGGCCCAACTTTAAGAGTACTATACATTTCTGGGTCATGAATTGCTAAAGGGTTCACTTGGCATGTGGAGAAAAACTTCTACTCCCATCATATCCATTGTAGAAAGTGAGGTTGATAGGCTTATTGAGTCATTTTCATCTTTATAGAAAATCAACAAAGTGTGAAAGGTGTGTTATGAGGAATTTGGTATCTACAGATAAATACTAATTCCCTAGGTAGGTAGCTATACCTAGAACAACAAATTTAAAGAACTTATCATTTTTATATAAACGATATATAAGAAAAAGGGATCTGAAGACCTACTTGTTCTTTCGATTTCCTTTTGTCTCCTTTGTTTGACTTCCATCACTCCTTCTCGAACTTAACTCGCTCAAAAAGTACCTGCAAGCATAAGCAAAAGACAAAGAACCAATCAAAGCAAGAGATCTATCGAATACAAGTAAATGGAATCAGATACATCCATACATATAAACATCATATATCAATATAAGCATATGGAAAAAGGTGTAAACAACTTTATTAAGTAGAAGGAAGAATTACAACCATGAAGTCAGATCCATTGTCACTCTTCTAGTTTGGGTTCAAACCAACATCACATCAATAGCACAGCACTCTGAAATCATAACACTACGCACTTACAAACTCAATTCTCACTCCAACAGTATCTCCTTACAAATTCTCAAAGTCCAGACCCTGATCACTTAGCTGAGTGCTCAATTTATAGGCCAAAGGAGGAAGTTTTTTCATAAATGAGGGTATTGAATGGCCTTCCAAACTTAGATTTAGTTTCCATGGAGGAAGGGATGAGAGGATAAGAGGTTACTTAACTAATTCCTCATCCATTTTTGAGCTCACAGGAGATGATAAGTGTGGGAAACTTCTAGATGACTCCAGCTGATAAGAATATTCCTAGAACCCTATGTGAATTTCGCTCAATCTTGCCCAATGTGGGTCAAAGTGGGCCTAGGTGCTTTGCAGATCACCCTAAAATGGGCCTACCTACACTGAAGTGCACTTACCCCTGTCCAAGGCTGCACTGGTCCCTCAAGGAGGCAATTCTGGAGGGTTTCAGGCCAAAGAACTCTTACGGAAGGAAGCATTCAAAGAGGTGACTTGTCTAGGGCATGTAGCAACTGAATTAGGGTTTGATGAGCCCTAATGGTACTGATCTGAATGATGGGAGTGATGTTCCCAAATGGAACTGTAACAGTTGCCCCCTAAAGCATGAAGTCGATAATAATAATATCAAGTGATATGCTTTATGATGTGATGACATGTTCCGAAGTGTTTGGTGACATGCATCAATTACAATACATAATATCATCAAAAAAAAAAAAAATATCATGAATCGCTGAGGGAAGGCGTACCCATGCTTAGCATATAAAATTTAATTACAAGTACATAAATAGTCGTCTACAGATATAGACCCGTGATTGGAATGACTATTACTGTAAAGCCATTATACAGATGATTTGGTACATTTCCTGAAATCGCAGCCCGGATGGATGAAACTAGATTTGGGGTCTTCTACCTCATTCAATATTTCACTCAAGTAGGAGTCTAACCATGTGAATATGTGATCTAAAGTTGAACATGGGAAGACATTGTTTGATTACCACCCAACGATGTAAGTTGTTAACAGACGCGGGAGAAATCACCGATAATGATAATGATCCTCAAGGTACAATAGTACATTCTGCATGGTGTGAATGGATGTTTTTATGTTGAACACCATACAGAGCTTTTAGTCGAAGGCTAGTGATGTTAACCTATCGCCGGAAGTGAGAAACTTTTCATTGATGTATGCAAGCCTCAAGGTACTAGAAGGGTGTTCTAAGTCAACTTCTTGGATAATGTGCTGATGTCAACAAGAAGCAACTCATCGTAGGAGGGCCTTGATGTATCCCACATCAAAAATAAGAAATGATTGTAATGATATTGGAGATGGAATTTGACTAATGACACAAGGATCAGGAATGGTGGTCATGAAAATGAAGGTTTATGGTATTGCAAAGGATGAATTTTAATTGAGTGACTTCTCTTAAGCATGTCGGCGACACTAAATGAATTGGCAGCATTGACCCAAAAAAAAGAGTAATGGATGGTATGATAGACCAAGGTATGATGACCATCAAGCAAATAACCCAACCCATATAGTCACAATGATGAAGTGAAGTGTCATGTTCAAAAGCAACCTGCTGCCATAAAGTGGTTTACCCCTTTTCCCATTTTCCCCAGTCATTGCTAACCAGTACCTCTTTATTTTTTATCAAGCTTGAGGAGGATAACATATGCTTGTTGTATAATTCCACCCTTCGGGTCAATCCATCGCTATTTGATGTTTTAACGAGCCTAGTGAAGGTGAAACTCGGTCTTGTCATGATGGACAAGTTCGTCACTATTTGATGTTTTAACGAGTTTAACGAAAATGATAACTTGGTCCTTTTCATGTTTAGAGAGGTTGAAAATGGACAAAAAGAAAACTCTACTAGTTATTTTTCGTAGATTTGTCTCTCAAGTCTGAAAAAGCGTAAAACAATACAAGAGAGAACCTTTTGACCATGTTTGGTCAATGTATTCATTTTTTGTAAATAATCTATCTCGGCTCAAAAAAGGGTTAAACCCATACTGAGTAGATGTCATTTCCAATCTGTTAATGAGATGAAAAGGACAAGCACTCAACAATCTTTTCATATTTTGAGAGTCTGAAAAGAGCTTAAAGAGGACTACAAGGGGGTTCCTTTTTCGATGTTTAACAAAGCTCGAAAAAGAGATAAAAGTATGCTTCATGGTCAAAGTACAATTCACGATCGTGCACATCAAATTCTATAAGTCAGTTGTAAATTTGTTCAAAGCAACACCAAATGGATTAAGCATACCTGTTTCATTGGTGAAAATAGGCAAATACTAAAGTTTACTCATTTAGTGACCATGAAATAAAAATAAAAACAAGAATTTACCATGTTATTTTCATAATTTTATATTTACCATTCAGATTGTGCTCTGACCCTATTTTTACCTCAATCTTCATCAGTTGATTGTGAGAGATTCTGCGGATCATTTCTCATGTCATCTAGGCCAAGTAGGAGATCTACTCCTCCTCTTTCTTTTCATACCATTCTTTTCCTGTTTCATGCAAGTTTCTAGTGTTTTTAGGGCCCCTAGGGTTTGAATTTTTTTCCCTGGGACCAACGCAGGCTTGCGTGTTGAAAACTGCATTCGGGAGCACCCAGATTGAAGGGATCATGCACTGTAGTGTAGTGTCTCCTTGCCTGGGCTACGCTAGGTGAGTTTCCCAAACTTGTTTCACCAAAAAGACCCAAAATTTCTTCATATTTTTGCATGGAAATGATCCTAACTAAGCTTATGGTTTGATTTCAGGCTTTCATCAGATCAGAATGTCTATTACTTGGTGAGGAAGAGAGCATGAAGAATAATACATTGTTGCCCTAAATGATCCAGGTATTGTTGAGGCCCTCAAAAACTATGGGTTTCTCAAATACTTCAGGTTGTCCGGAATGAGGCAACAATCAAAACTATTGCAGTTCCTAGTTCATGCGTGGGATCCAACAGATCAGGCTTTTCAGATAAAAGACAAATTTGTCCCTATTGTGATCGATGATGTTTACTTCCTTATAGGGTTTTCAAGACATGGTGCCCCCATATCTCTTTCAGGTGCTTCTCGTGGAGGGGAAACAGTGAGGGACTATGTTCGACAATTTTATCGGACAAGTACATAGCCTATCAAGGACAGAAAGATAATCATCAAAGATATCCATGATTTTCCTTTGAGAACAATCCTTTTCACCATTGCAAAGTTAGTAGGAAGTGTGACACTTCATCTGGCGAACAGATCATATGTTCAGTATGCACTTGAGTATCTTGAGCCAACTTTATTCAACTAGTGTGAGGTAGTAATTTCTTCACTAAAAGAGTATCTGACAAAGGTAAAGAGCAGTAAGACATAAATTTAGCTATGGATCGCTCTTAATTGATTTTACCTTAGAAAGAATTCCATTGATGCAACCCCAACATGTAACACTGGGTGTAGTTGTTCCTAGAGATCCACGAATGTAGCGATGGGTCAAATTGATGGCTAGACATGTCGGTCAGTCATCGATTACATTCACCACTGCATTCTTCAGTTGGCTCGAATGACAACACATTATCGTCGAGGAGCATCCATATTCAAGGATGGATTTTTGTGGAGATCCAAAGTTGAGTCTACCAGTCGGCGCTCAATGGGGTGCTATGGTAAATTGTTTTTGACCAAAATGTTTTTTTATTTTTAAGTTTATGCACGTTTTTATGTTTTTATGTTCCAAAACTAAAATAAAATTGTTCTCATGCATGCAGATGTGGGTATTGTTCGACCTATGAGGCACCAACAGGATGTAGGTGGGCCAATGCGGAGAAACATTGGGAGAGAGGTTCTCCAAGATTTGGATTTGGCCTAGACCCTGGCAGAGTTGTAGGATCATGTGGAGGGATTAACCCTTGGTATTATGGATATCTGGATTGAGGAGTTACCTATGAGGTTGTAGCACCATATTATTGGTGTTCCAGGCCATTGGATGCAGCTCTTGTGCATGATAGGTCAGGCTATGACCTGTTATCATGAGCATCACTAGGTCTACTTGGATGTTTTTGCATGCATTTTGAGTTTTTAGGTCAGATGACCAAACATGTCTTGGACACAAATTTTGTAAAAACTTTTTAAAACATCTATCTATTTTTACTTTCAGAGTTTTTATTTTTATGGTTATATTTAATCCTATTCAACTAATGATGTGAATTGAAAATTAATTTTACATATGTCGCAAATGTATGTTTAACACATAGTTAGCTAATGAGGCAGTTAATGTGTTAAAGTTTCTGGAAATATGTTGATATTGAATGTACTCAAAATTTCTTTCCAAAATACGAACTCTAAGGAACAATCGAAGATTTTTTGGATTTCAGACAATATAAATGTTTGTTAGTTGTATAGTAAATGAGTTGTGAATCCAGCCTAATGATGATTTAGGGGATGCCAAGTGAAATGGCATCAGAGAGAAGTTCAATCAACGCGCTATACTCAATGATATTGTTCATCAATCGATCGATACAAATCCCTTCAAAACTCACTAACTCGCCACTTGGAGCGAAAATGGCCCATGCTACAGAAGATAGGTTTTGTGTACTACGACTAGCACCATCAACATAACCAACAAATAGTTCCAAAGCTTCCAACATTTGCAAAAAATTAAAAGCATATTACTTAGCCACATAAAAAACTCTAAAAGACACACCGACACACACACATGCAATTAAAGCGTATATACATTGATTTTTACTACACTCAATTAAGCATAGTAACTTTTGAGATACAACCCATTTCGGGGTTGTGACAATGGAATTCCATCATAATCCATCAACTCGTAGGCACCTTTTGCCAAAACACGCTTGACAATATAAGGACCCATCCAAAGTGGTTCAAATTTTCCTATTTCTAGTTTATCAACTTCCATATCGTAAAGCAAGACCAGGTCTCCTTCTGAGAAAATGCAAGGCTTGACATTTTTTTCATATTGTGCCTTGATCCATTTCTTATGCACTTCGTTAGCCAATGTGGCTTCATGATGGGTTTCATTCAGATGGATAAGTTCCAAGAAACACGCTTCTTCTTCATAAGTGTCGAGTAACAAGTCAATCACGAGTTTGAGAGATGAAATTTCACATTGTATTGGCAAGATTACCTCTAGATGATACACCAATTGAGAGGGTGTGAATCCAGTTGCATTTCTCACCAAGGTTCGATATGCCCACAAGGCAAAGTAGAGCATTAAATTCTAGTTTTGTTTATGAACCCCTATCATTCTTTGAAGCATTCACTTCAGGACTTTGTTGATGGCCTCAACTTGCCCATTTGCTTGCAGATAATAAGGGGTAGAACTATCATGTGAAATTCCTAACTTAGCAGTCAACTCAGCCATCATGTGATTGCGAAAATGTGACCCAAGATCTGTAACTATAGCCTGTGGTACACCAAATCAGGCAACCACATGGTTCAAAAAGAAAGGAGCAGTCATTTCACCACTTTTTTTTAATGATGGCATTGCCTCAACCCATTTGGTAAAATAGTCAATGGCAACTATAATGTACCCATTCCCCCCAGTACATGTCATGAAGTCAATGCCCCATTTGGCGAATGGTCCAATATCGATGACAGGATGCAATGGTGCAGGTGGTAATCTAGCTTTACGGTCATAGATCTGGCATGAACGACAACTTCTGACCGCAATTATGCAATCTTTAAATATACTAGGCTAGAAGTAACCAACATAACCAGATAAGTGTCCACCACAAGCACCTAAATGGAAATCATTCAAAACTTTCTCGGCTTCCTCATGAATGAGGCACCTTCGTAAGATCATATCGATACCACGACGGTAAAGAGTGTCGCCAACGATCAGATAATTTTTGGCTTGATATCGGATATGTCGCTATTGCGAGCGAGAAGTATCTGGCCAAAAAGTTTGGGTGTGGAGATAAATCAGTATATCTCCATACCACTCGTCAGATGATGAAATAAGGAATAGAGACTAAGCCAAAATTGATGGTTCTTATGTTGAATTAATGATATTTGAGGGAAGGTCGCAAAGAAGCTCGGCAAAGACTAGAGATTTCTTTGATTTGGATTTGATGAATTCCAAATCAAATTCCTACAAAATGACTATCCATTTTGAGTATTTCCCCCCTAGCAATTGACGTGACAAAATATATGGCATAGGGTTGCAATCCAAAATCACAATGGTATTTTGGAGCAAGATATAGTGGCGAAATCTCTATATAGCTTGAACAGCAGCCAGATCTAACTTTTCGACATAAGAGTACTTAACTTCTATAGCATTGATATTGCGGCTCAAATAATATATTGAATGTTCAATACCATCTTCTTCTTGGACTAAAATCATTCCAATGTTTGTATTTGCAACGGCGAGATACATGAATTAGTCATTTTATAATTCAAGGAATATATTAATGAGGCGCTAATCAAGCTATCTTTAAGAGCATGAAAGGAATCTTGCGCAACCTGATCCCAATGGAAGGGTATCCCCTTTTTCAATGAATGAGTAAATTCTTTAGCCATTTCAACATAATCGGGACTAAATCTCCTCAGAAAGTTAGCCTTCCCTTGGAGTCTTTGTAGTTGTAGTAGATTGGAAGGTGGAGGAAAATCAAGGATTTCTTGAACCTTAAGTGGATCAAGTCAAATTCCCTCCTTAGGCTATACGAATCCAAGAAAATGACCAAAACCAACACAAAACACACATTTGTGTGGATTGAGTCATATTTTGTAGTGTCGACACTGTAAAAATATAGCTCTCAAATGTTGCGAGTGATCAGACCACTTTCGTGAATGAGCAGGTAAATCATCAGGGTATGGTTGAACAATATGTTTGATTTCATGGAAGGCATAATTCATTGCCCTCTGAAATGATTCCCCTGCGTTCTTCAAACCAAATAGGATTTTCCTATAAGCGAATATGCCACATGGACAAATAAATGCAGTTTTAGATTGGTCCTCTGGGCGGATATTGATCCGATTATAGCCAGAAAAACCATCCATAGATGAGAATATTTTGCATCCGTCACATTCATCAATAATCTAGTCGATAAATGGAGTATGATAATTGTCTTTTGGACAAGCCTAACTAACATCCCTCTAATCAACGCACAATCATATTGTTCCTTGTTTCTTCATGACAGGAATAATATTGGAAACCCAATCAGTAAGAGGAACAGGGTAAATTAAACCAGCATGCAAAAGTTTTTCAACTTCTATTTTAATAGCAGCAACCTTCTTTGGATGAACAGGACAGAGGCGTTGTCGCACTGGTTTGATATCATGATACATTTTGATTTCATTTTCAACTATACTAGAGTCAATTCTTGGCATCTCCTCATATGACCATGCAAATATATTTCTAAACTCACAAAAAAGAGCATGGTAAATATCAAGTTCTGATGGAGAAAAAAATTTGCCAACATGAATGTTTTCTACAATGTTAGGTTTGGTCAAAATACAGATAGAAATAGATTCTTCAATATTTGATAGGTTTCACTCGGAATCTACCGTATCTATGAAAATAGAATTCGAAAGGAAATCGAAAATTGGAGGGTGATTAAGTTCATTTGAATAATCTTCTATGTGATCTTGAAGATGGGAACGATGATGATAATCTTCCCATGGTTCTCCTTCCATCATCATTGATTGGAAGATTCCTTCATCAATAGAAAATATAAGTGAAAATGGATCGGAAGAAGTACCAAATTCTAATGAACAATCTACCCATACAATTGGCGAAAATGGATTTGGGTTTGTCGCGCAAGCCAGAAATATTGATTTTTATGCTAGCTCAATAGGGCTTAGTGGCATGATTTCTTTACTATTATCAACTTCAAAACTATTGGTAATCCTCCTTAAGTTAGATGAAGTGGAAGATATCATGTTGCAAGTCTCAAATTTTGCCACTTCCACCAAAATTGATGGTAGTGGTAGTGAAAAAGTACCCATTACGGAAGAGTCTTTAAAGAGACTTGCACCAATGTTTTGGAGAGATAGCAGGGGTCCATGTACCAACAGAATGCTTCCAGTAGCTTGTGAACTAGAGGGGCAGAAGGTGAGTTGATAGATAACTGTGATTCCACCTTTATGAGGGAATGCAAGCTTACGAAAGAACGTTGAAACCACAACAGCCATAGCATAAACCCATGGTATTCCTAATAAAATGCTATAGTCAAGGGGTCCATTAACAACCTCAACTTCAATAGTTGTTGTTTTTCCTCCTAGTTCAAATTGCAGATTACTCAATATTCCATAAGGTGTATATGTGCAACCATCAAAATATTTTAACGTTTTTGGTGAATGTGACAAAGGCGGTGAGCCAAGTGTTTTCTAACAACTCATATACATTATACAAATAGATGCCCCCTCTTCAATAATGGTTCGATGAACAAGTTTATTCAAGGAATTTACTTGAATCAGAAATGTTAATTGTGCCAGTAAATGTGGCGTATAACCCACATGGTTGGAAATCACAAGATTGGAATTAGTTGGATCGATTCCACCATTGCTGACAACAAAGCCTGCTTTTGGGAGGGACAGTTCTGAAGTACCTCTAGCGTTGACATAGAAGAAGGTGACTAAGAAAAATCTTCTACTATATTATAATTTTGCACAGCTCGAGGTCGAGGGTTAAATGTTGATTTATGTATAACTCCCTTAGGCGGTTTTATTTTTAACTTTGGTGCAATAGGTGGTGGAATAGGATCATTCAAGGCCGAATTCAAATGGTTAGGTTGATTATCCCGGTTATTTGACAACGATGGTTTATTTCCATAATATTTACATCGTGTTGACACCAAAACATCATCTTTCGGCTTAGAGGTGGATAGCATAAGCACTTGGGAAGTGGAAGCTTGGTTTGTAGCAACCATATTTGTCTCTAGTTTTAGAAAAGGATCAGTCAATATCGCGGATGTATTAGAAGTCTTTAGAAGCTTTGAGACTTCGGAGCGGTGCGGACAATCTTGTGTAAAATGCTCATCGTTACAGATCAAACACGGGTAACGAGGTTTCCTAGCCGAAAGAGAGGAATTAGATTATTTCTCTTGAGGGGAATTATTTTGTTTCTTCTTTTTTCCCCTTCTTCTTATGTCCTGGTTACTTTTCATTATTTCCCTTGTCAGTTGACACAACATTGATTTCAGAAGTAAAAGTGTTATTAGGTGCATTTGTAGTTTGATTGGTAATTGCAATTGTTTGACTAGATGGTCTACCTACCATTTGTGTGCTCGAAGAACCAATCACACCATCACCGGCATGAGAGTCCTTACTCGATGGTGGAGGAGGAACAATGAATGATGGTCAGGGTGCATTCAGGATCTTGTCGTAGGGTGTGCCAGACTGTGTATAAATCAAGTCCAAATATTGGGCACAAGCAATTACTTTCTCTTCAGTGACAACTCCACCTTTTGCCACATCCTCAGTGATAGATGGAAACAAAGATTTTATAAACCACTAAGCTAGAAGCTGATTAGGAACATAAGTTTTAACCATTCGACGACGATGACAATGCCACTCATGAATATGATCAGAGATAGGAGTAGAAGAAGTATATTTAAAGTTGGTTAATAGTTTTGTTCCAATTTCATATTGTATGGGTAACTGGAAGTGGGTTAAAAATGTGGTAGCTAAGGTAGTGAAGTTATCAAAAGAAGCTCATGGTAACTTAATGTACCACTTCGCAACTGGACCAATAAGAATTCTTTGGAAAATACGAAGTTTAACAGAATCATCATTCAAGGAGTTTGATGAACACCATAAATGAAAAGTCATGACATGGTTGGATGGGTCTTCTCCATGGTTTCCATTGAATTTTGGAATATCATAAAGTAACTTATGAGGAGTCACTGGCCACCAAGGTGCATAATGAATTGGGTCATTGGTGAGCCGGTTTAGATCTAGTAATTCAAGTGTCACAACGAAAGGCAATTGTCTATTGAGGTCAGGTTGAGCATATCCATGGTAAGATGGAATTACCGGGGCAATGGGCCTTTTCATACCATCATAAATCATATGTTGCTGGTAACCTTAATATGGGTAAGTTTGTTGAGAAAATATGGTGTAAGGTTGTTGTTGTTGTGTACGAGGGTAAATTTGTTGTTGTCCAAACCTAGCATAAGCTTGTTGACCAGGGCCTAGATAAACTTGTTGCTAACCAAACCCAGCATAATCTTGTTTTCCAAGTCCATGTTGAGGTTGGTATTATTGGAATTGTTTCTCTTGATATTGGGGCTGCCAAGGCTGTTGAATCAATTTTTGTTTTTGTTGGTACAACGGTTGTTGATTTAATGGTTGTTGTTTCCCACCAATGTAAGGTTAACCAGGTTGTGAATACACTAAACTAGTGTAATTCTGAGTCATCCCAGTAAAAGGTAAACTAGCCCGAAGTTGTTGAAATCCAGATGCAAGTGGTTGTTGTAGAACTGCCTAAGAAGGTTGGATTTGTATACCTAAAACTTAGGGGTCTGAGGTTGAAGGGCCAGCTTGCATAGGTTGAGATACAACAATATGGTCTTGTGACTACGGTACAGTTGTAGCAACAAGTGTTGTAGGTATGGATGAGACAGATTACATAGGTTGTGATGGATACACAAGCCTAAGTTGAATAGGCATGGTTGGCTGCCACTGAAAGATAGTCATTCCACACTGACCTAAAGATGATGGCATACCGACATATGGTTTCCCCCCCAGAATAAGGAGGATAAGGAGAATATGCATATTTTTCTCGATATGGGGGTAGTCCAGTGTTAAGCGGATACATAGGACAGTAACAAAATGAACTAGCTTGATGTGAACTTGATGGGTCCAGTTGTTCAGTACCCATAAATGAGGAACCATATAAAATTCTAGTAGAGGACATTGGTGAAGACCAAGGGCTAGAAGAAACACCTGACTGGGTCCCCGATAAAGATTAGTAACCCAATGGGACAGACGAAATACCATACAAGTGTGACTCAGGTGTCATAGTAAACACCGAAGAGGTTGTGACAGAAGATTTTGTCATAGTCGTAACAGATTGTAAGGTCTTGGATATTGACCCTGCCATAGTCAAATGCCCAAATAAGTTTCCTAACGAATCAACAAGTGTCTGAAAGTAATCAAGATAAAAAGAAGTAATGAAATGAGGACTATAAGGATACAGATGCAGTCCATTTCCAAAATGGAATGGAGTTCTGGATGATTCTATCCTCAGGTTCCTCTTCAATCGAAATCAAACCAGGTGGAAGAATTTCACCGTTTGGTCCATAATAGATTTTTGGTTGTTGGTGAGGTAAAGAGGAAGTCTCGATAGTTATGGATGTCCGAGGATGTACGTTCTATCTTCTTCTTATAAGGTAAGAACTTCTGATTGTTCCACCTCAAGATCCAAATGCTCTGGTAAAAGAACAAGTTCAAGTTGGGCTTCATGAAAAGCGTCTGGTTCAGAAGTAACTTCTAATTGAAGAGTGATGGGTTTAGGATCTAGTTATGGTTGAACAGATTTAGACTCAAAAATAATTTCTTGTTGAACAACTTCGGATTGAGAATCAACTTGTTGTTGAACAATTTGGGTTACTATTTCACTAGATTCAGTTCTAGTTTCCTCACGTAATTGTGGAGATTCCACTTCAGTAATAGATGTACCACTAACCATAGGAGTAACTAGGGTCACAATACTTACCAGTATAGGTGTTTCTGGTAATTCAGATGAAGAACCAGATGCTTGTGAAGTATTGGATCCAATCAAATGACACTGCTTTGACCGAATAGGTGTAGCTTTGGGCGGTAAAGATGGTTTACTCACTGCTCTCCACAAACGATGGGGTAAGGGTTGATTTTCCTCTACGATTGTTGATTGATTTTATTACAAAAAGAAATAAACAAAAAGAGGTAAGCTAGGCAAAAAGGTTTACCAAGCAACTGTGAAGCGAAGAATACCTCCTGGCGAACCAAGAAGTACGGGCAGGCAGTCTCCCTGAATGTTATGTTCAGTGTATCACAGTGTACAAGGTGGCCGACTCGGTTACCTAAGGATGGATAGAAACCTAGTGTCGTCATCCCATATATACCTGTAAGTACGTGGAGGCCCAATCCATATTAGCATTGTCTAATGTGAAACTGCACAGTGAGAGCATTCCCATATACTTTACATATTGTAACACTACCCTATATACCTGAAGATACGTGGACGAGATATGATATACTTACGTACATGGAATGAGGTATCGCACTCGGAATGTATTGCAGACAAGTTAGCGACAGCTGCCATGTTTCACGACGTTGGAACTCTAGCCTAGAATCTCTAAATTTTTTGCATTAGGTGACAATGCTCCATTAGGTTAATTGATGTTAATTTTAAGTTGATCTTGATTAATAATTTTCCTTTCAAGGTTCACCACGTGATGTATTTTCAATTCCTATAATGCAACTAATATGATAAGCATTCTTTTTATTCAATTTTGACAATGAAAAACCTTAGCTAATAGGGATAGAGAAATCATATTTCTTTCAATCAAAGAGCAAAGAGCACAATCTAATGCAATTTCCCTAAACTATTCCTATGAGCACACACAAACTCTTTCAATTCACAATGCAAGTTTTTATTTTCAATTCCCTTAATGTTATGATGAACAAAAGGAAACTAATGCACATACAATCAATCAATCTTTTTGCAAGAACGAAGACTTTACGACAGTTCCATTTCGAAATAAAAGAAGACTTTTACGACACTTTCTTTTGAACAAAGATTGATCGACTATAAACTAACTTTGACAATGAATTGATATTGATAAAGAAATCATTTAAGAAACACTAAACAATCAAGGCAAATTAGGGTTGTCAAAGGAAACACAAATTTATTTCAGAGATATAAGCATCATTGACCTTTCAGCAAGCGGAAACAAAAGGAAATTTGGGAAAAAATCAACTCAGAGGAGGGATTTTTGTCCTAAGAGGGATCATTGTAGCCTTCAATGGGAGATAGTGTGCTTCATATCACTGTCTTCAAGCTAGGGGTGCTCTGCAGCGCTCTGTCTCTAGACCAAGCTTGCGCTGGTGCCAGAGAGGCCATCCTAGGGGCTTACAAGCACAAATTTCACCAAAAAACACTTCAAAGGATGAAGGAAACTCAATGGAAGCAACTAGAGTCTACTAGAGGATACTAGGATGAAGGTAAAATACCCTGAATGATGATCGTCCCCAATGGAGTCGCCAATTTGTTATGAGGAATTTGGTATCTACGAATAAATGTTAATTCCCTAGGTAGGTAGCTATACCTAGAACAACAGATTTAAAGCACTTATCCTTTTTCTATAAATGATAAATAAGACAAAGGGATCAAAAGACCTACTTGTTCTTTCAGTTTCCTTTTGTCTCCTTTGTTTGCCTCCCATCACTCCTTCTCGAACTTAACTAGCTAAAAAAGTACCTGCAAGCATAAACAAAAGACAGAGAACCAATCAAAGCAAGAGATCTATCGAATACAAGTAAATGGAATCAGATACATTCACACATATAAACATCATATATCAAGATAAGCATATGGAAAAAGGTGTAAACAACTTTATTAAGTAGAAGGAAGAATTACAACCATGAAGTCCGATCCATTGTCACTCTTCCAGCTTGGGTTCCAACCAACATCTTATCAATAGCACAACACTCCAGAAGCATAACACTACTCACTTACAAACTCAATTCTCACTCCAATAATATCTCCTTACAAATTCTCAAATTCCAGCCCTTGATCACTTAGGTGAGTGCTCAATGTATAGGCCAAAGGAGGAAGTTTTGTCATAAATGAGGGCATTGAATGGCCTTCCAAACTTAGAGTTATTTTCCATGAAGGAAGGGATGAGAGGATAAGAGGTTACTAACTCATTCCTCATCCATTTTCAAGCTCATAGGAGATGATAAGTGTGGGAAACTTCTAGATGAATCCAGATGATAAGAATATTCCCAGAATCCTATGTGAATTTCGCTCAATTTCGCCTTGCACATGTCAAAGTGGGCCTAGGTGCTCTACAGAGCACCCTAACATGGGCCTACCTGCACTGAAGTGCACTTACCCCTGTCCAAGGCTGTGTTGGTCCCTCAAGGAGGCAATTCTAGAGGGTTTCAGGGCAAAGAACTCTTAGGGAAGTAGGTATTCAAAGAGGTGACTTTTCTAGGCATGTAACGACTGAATTATGGTTTGATGAGCCCTAATGGTACTGATCTAAATGATGAGAGTGATGTGGCCAAATGGATCTGTAACAAGGTGGAAGTCATGTTAATGATGTGCAAAGTGAATTCCAAAGGTGTAACACCCCACCCCACATTTACCCTATTTTACAAGATCATTGGGGTAAACATGAGATGAGAGTTATTATGCATGACCCAACATCCAAGTTCTAGTTATGGAAGTGGGGTCTACGATCTTGAAACTTACTACAACCTAATCACCCAGATGTCAAACAACATCCACTGATGATTCTTCCTTGAGTTGGAACTATATTTTTACCTAAACTTGTAGCCCATTCACATGCATACCAAGTTTTCCATGCAGAAAGAAGGCTCTAGATGCACATGCAAGCCATCCTCCATGTGGCTATAGCCAAAATTCCTCAGTTCTATGCTCGCGGTCATGAATTCAGTCACTGAATTTCAAGGCTAGCTTATTGAGCATTGCCCATAATTGCCCAGAATTTTCTAGAGTCAATTCTAATATAATCAAAAGTATGCATAACCTATACTTAGGCTCAGATCTTGCCGAAACATGCCAATAACATGATAAACATTTAGACAAACATACGATAAATATAGTATCCATAGGTCATTAATGCATATATGTTCAATATCACATTAGTTTCACCAAAGAATCATCAAGAAGACTCACTGCCCTCTCAAGTTAGCTACATCAAACACTTTTTAGCTCATGCTTTCATATATCCATTCAATAACTTATCGAATCTTGGACAGTGTCCATAACAAGAAAACATCATTTGACCATGACTATAACCAACATTTAACCATAATGAAGCCATGAAAAACCAGTCATAAAATCAACATAATAATCAATACATATTCTAATTGATCTCAATAAGAAATAACATATAATAGCAAATGCATAAAGCCAGCCAAGTTAGGGACTTCCACATAACACCCGACCATAGATTGGGCTGAATCAAATCTCTCTTTTAGCTAATCACCCAAGTGCCATATTCCAAGCATGATTGTGGGTTCACATGGGATAAACTAAAACAAAGCCAATTAGGGCATCCAAAGCTAAACCACTTCAACCCTCAGACACAGTGATTTCACCTAAGATGGTCTAGAAATCACCAAAACTAAACAAGCTTGGATGCCTCAGACTTTCTTCATCGTACCCATAGGAATTTTCCTATCTCCACCCACCTGTCTAGAGTTCCAGGAGAAAACCATCTCCACCCTCAACCCTTGGGAATTTTCCTAAGACCACGTCAACCAAGATAAAAATATACCCCCAATCCAAAGCTTAACCAAAATAGGGAACCCACTTTTTATACAGGATTTATGATTGTAGATAAAAGTATCTCCCCTAGGTCGGTGGCTAACCTAGAACAATAGATATACAAGGAACACAATGTTTTTCCTTAAAGTAAATAGATAATGGAGTGAGGCCTACCTGGAATCCTTCACACACTTCGCTCCTTCTTCATCTTGGAAGCTTCAATTCCATCTCTGACTGCAAAAATTATAACCTGCACAGTTAGATAACACAAGCCAAGAAACTACGAGATCTATGCAGTGTCATCTAAGTACTCCATTCAATATATCAACATCGTATTGAAATAAGTGAAATAACATCACATATAGGAAAACAATGAATTCTTTGCATTATTATAAATGGAAGGAGATTACAACCATAACCAGTTGTTGATCTTGTAGAAGGGCTCCTCCAAGTTGTTGACTTGTCCTTTCCTTGTTACAATATGCACCTCCAATCACCCCAAATGCATGGAATGATGACCACTCACTACAATAACATAAGGGAAAAATAACTCTCTGAAATCTAACCCCCAACCACATAGAAGGCTGGGAATATATAGAGAAGTATGGTAAGTTGGGAGTTCTTATCCAATTACCAATCTAGGGTAAAAGATCCACCTTTGATGGAGGGATAGGATCAAAGGATAAGTGGTGAAAACTCCAATGTAGGGATGGATAGGATCCAAATGTTTTATCCAAGGTAAGTAGATGTAACAAGTTTTTAAAAATCCTAAAATGGGAAGCTTCTGGACTCCTGATCATTCTCCCGGATTTCTAGAACCAACGTAGGTGCAAAGGGGAGAAACCTCTTAGTGACCAACACATGACATAGTGGAGCAACTTACTGGTGAATGCACCCAAGTAGGCTTACACGGAGATTTGATCCTCAAACTAGATCAGATGATGTAGTTTAGGGCTTAAACTATGGGAAATGAGAGGTACATGCTTATGACTTTGTGTAAGATGGTGACAAGGGGGAATAGGATGTTGATTGACCCCATTAGGAGGCTCACTGATCGAATGTGACAAAATGGCCTATAAAAAAATTCCACCTAAATGGCAAAGGCAGAGATGATGATTGGTGATTGAAATACTTTACCTTGTGACAAGTAGGGATCAAGGACAGTCAGCGAGCTTCATCTGTTATAATACATTTTCAACATGGAATATTTGTTTTATGAGGGTGGCATACCCATACTCATCTCATAAGCTAACATAAGATGTATAATGATCAAATGACGTGTCCACATATGAAAATGGTAGACCCATGACCGGATGATTGTCTATATGATCACGACCATCATATATTGTGATCTTTGTATAATCCTAAAATCGCAACCCGAATGGATGAAACTAGATCTGGGGTCTTCTATCTCATTCATATAACAGCCAATGTACGAGTCTAACCATGTGAATCAATGAGCTAGAGTCGAACATGGTAGACACCATCTGATTACTGACCAATGATGTAAGTCATTAACAGATGTGAGAGAAACCAATGATGATGTTAATGGTCGTCAAGGTACTATAGTATAATTTGTATGGTGTGAATGAATGAGTTGATGTCGAACACCACACAGAACCTTTCGGTCAAAGTCCATTGATGTAAACATATCGCCAAGAGTGAGGAAGCTTTCCATTGATGTATGCAAGCACCAAGGTACCAAGGGGGATTTCTAGGTCAACTTCCTGGATGATGTGTTGATGTCTACAGGAAGCAACCCATCACAGGAGGTCCTTGACATATCCTCCATCAACGACATGAAATGGGTATGATGATTGAGACAAAATGATCAGAATGATGCTGACGTGGAACTGGATCAGGAAAGGAAAACATTAAATGAAGGCTTAAGAATATTGTAGTGGAGATCAATTGAATGAATTCTCTTGAAAATTTCAGCAACACTAAATGGAGTTGGTGGCATTGACCCAAAACCGAGATGGAAGCTCTATAAAAGGTATGACAACCAAAAGACAAGCAGATTAATCAACCCAACAACCACGGAGATGAAGTGGAAGAGTGTTGTGTTCAAGAGTGACTTGCTTCCATTAGCAAAATGGAATACCTTGTTTTCCCAATTTCCCCAACCATACTAGTCAATACCTCTTTATTTTTTAACAAGCTTGAGGAGGATAACATATGCTTGATCTGCAAGTTCATATTTTGGGTCAATTCCTCCTCGTATATTTAATGAACCTTTAGAAGGAGTGGTTCAATCCCATCATGATTGACATCTCCATCGTTTTTTGATGTTTTAATGAATCTAGTGAAGGTAAAACTCGACATCTTTTTCGTATTTAGAGAGTTTGAAGAAAAGGTGAAAAAGAAAAATCCAGATGTCCCTTTTCGTCAGTAGTCCCTTAGGTCCGAAAAGGAAGAAAACAATACCCAAGTGAACCTCTTATCCATGTTCAACTAAGGTATTCCTTTTTCGTAGCTAGTCTATCTCAGTCCGGAAAAGGGTTAAACTTATACTAAGTAGACGTGCTTTCATTTACTTTTACGAGTTCGAAAAGATAAGTGCTCGACAATGTTTTCATATTTTGGGAGTCTGAAAAGAGTTGAAAGAGGACACCAAGGGGGTTCCTCTTTCGTAGGTTTAAAGAGCCTGAAAAAGAGATAAACTTATACTCTTTAGTCAAAGTAAACTATTCAAAACATAATGAAACCATACTAACAACTGTTGATCTGCTCAAAACACCACAAGAAGGATTAAACATATTTTTTTCATCGTAAAAATGAAGCATATATAGGTCAAAACACTAAAATTGAATAAAGTAATGAGAAAATGACCATAAATATTAAAATTGACTTGTCATTTTTACCATTTCACATTTTACCTTCAACAGTGAGTATTTGGAGCCCTTTGGTCCTTGATCTTCTGCAGTTGATTGTGGCCAATGCAGGGAACCATTTTAAGTATCGTTGTTTCTAGGTAGGAACTGAGACATTTCTCTATCTTTTTGTGGTCCATCGCATGTTGAAATGTGGCCCAAGCATTCTTTAAACTAAAATGGAGTTTTTCTATAAGAAAAAGTACCCTTGGGACACATAAATGTAGTTTTAGGTTGGTCCACCGGGAGAATGTTGATTTGATTATAGCTCGAGAATCAATCCATAAATGAATAAATCTTATAGCCAGCATAGTCATCAAAAATTTGGTCAGTAAACAGGGTTGGGTAGTTGTCCTTTAGACAAGGGCAATTTACATCCTGATAATCAACACATACTTGGATCATGCCCTATTTATTCATGATAGGGACAACATTCGATACCCAATTAAACAAAGGAACGGGGTATATAAAGCCAAAACGAAGAAGCTTTTCGATTTCAACTTTTATGCAAACAACCTTCTTGGGATGGACCAGATGGAGGCACTGCTGGATGTGTTTAGCATCAAGATATGTCTGGATTTTGTGCATTACGATGTTTGGGTCAATAGCTGACATTTACTTATATGTCCAGGCAAAGACATCTCTAAACTCACAAAAAAGGGCTTGATAATATCGACTTTAGATGAAGTGTAAGATTCTCTGGTGTATAAATTTTCGATTATTCCTGGTTTAATCGAAATATCGAGAGTAATGTTTTCTTCAATATTTGAAAGGTTCTTTTCAGAGTCAATATCATGAGTGGAAATGGATTTCGTAAACAGTTCAACGAAATTAGGTAGGTACACACCACTGAGACTATCTTCAATGGTATATGGGAAGAATGAATGGTGATGATGTTTGTCCCACGATGCGTCATATCACATCATGATATCCATGATTCTTTCATCGGTAGAGAATGTATGCGAGAAAGGATTATAGGGCGAACATTATCCAATGATCGATCTACCCAATTGATCGAAGAAAAAGTATAGGTCGCACAATCCAAGGATATGGCTTCATCTTTCTCAACAAGGCTAAGTGGCTTTCGGTCGCCAAAATTTTTCATGTTAGTTTCATCAGGGACAATCCATGGATCGTCTAGGATCATAGATGATGATATCATGTTGATATAAGCAACCGAAGTGGAGGAGCTGGGAAGGGGAGGGAAAGGGAGAGAAAAATTTCCCATAAGCGATGAATCCTTCAATAAACCAACTCCAACATTTTGATATGAATGTATGCATTCCCCTACAACAGGGACACTTCTAGTAACATTGGGATCATAGGCAAAAAAAGTGAGTTGATTTATGGCCATTATCCTACCTTTATGAGGAAAGGCGATCATTCAGAAGTAAGTTGAAATGATGGTAGCCATATCATAAACCCATGTACATCCCAGTAGAATATTATAATCCAAAGGTCTTTTGGTAACTTCTACTTCGACGGAGATGGCTTAGCCCCTTAATTCCACTTGAAGGGAGTTCAAAATCCCACAAGGTTTGTATGTCCTTCCATCAAAGGCTTTTAATGTGCTAGTTGATTGACTTAGTTGGGGTGAACCAATAGCCTTCCAGCAAGACAAGGACATGATAGGTTGAGGCTCCCTCATCCATAATAGAGTGATGAATGTTCTTACCATGGAAAACGACCTAGATCATAAAAGCTAATTGAGTCGGAAGTCGAGGGGTATAGTTTTCATGAGAGAAAACTACTAGGTTGGAATCCGATGGATCCACACATTTGATAGCTGACAATAAGGCCTTCTTTTGGGTGGGGCAGTTTTGCAACACCTCAAGAGTTGACATAGTCGAAGGGGACTAAGCCAAGTATTCAACTACATTGTAATTTTGAGAATCTCTTGAATGAGGGTTGAAAGTAAACTTATAAATAACACCCTTCAGAGGCTTGATATTCAATTCCGTAGGAACTGGAGGTGGCACAAGATCAGATGAAGGTGGTGCCAAACTGGTAGGTTGATCAGTAGCCTGACCATTCAATGGATTCACATTATTGTAGTCTTTATTCTGAGTGGCCACCATGACTTCACATTTCAGCTTTGAGGAGGAAAGAATCAAAACTGTGTTAGAGGAAGAGGCATCCTAGGCAACCATATGGGTCTCCTAATCGGGAAACTGGTCAATCAGCACTGCGGGATAAGTGGATGATTTAAGGAACTAATTCATTTTAGCATGGTGTGGGCAATCATGTGTACATTGATCCTCGTTACAAACCAAACATGTGTATAGAGGCTTTCATTTCTCACTGAAATATGATTTTGTTTGTTTAACCTGCGATGACTAATATTTGTTCTTCTTACCTTTGACTTTCTTCTTGCTTCCAGGTTTCTGTTGAGACTTTCCTTTATTAGATGAGACAACATTTATCATGGAAGAAAAAGCCACAGGAGGATGAGATGGATGTTTTTGTGCAGGAGAGGCAAGATAAATACCATATGGTTTATTGATCAACTGTGAACTAGTAGAACCTATAATGCCATCGACATCATGAGATTCTTTACCAGGTGGAGGAGGAACAATATTTGAGGGTCTCAGAGTGTTTGGTATCTTATCATAGAACATGCCTAATTGGGTATCGACTAGATATAAGTACTGAGCAAGAGAAATAACTTGTTCTTTGGTCACAACTCCACCTTTGGCCACATATTTTGTTATGGGAGCTAACAGAGAATTTACAAACCATCATGCTAACAACTAATCGGGAACATAAATCTTGACCAACCAACAGCGACATCTCCACTCATGAATGTGATCCGAAATGTGAGTAGAGACTGACTATTTAAAGTTAGTCAATAGTTCCATTCTAGTTTCGTATCTGATGGAAAACTGGAAATGTGTCAAGAAGGTAGTGGCTAAAGTTCTAAAGTTGTGAAATGACACTCTAGGTAATTCGATATACCATTTAGTTGTGGTACCTGTAAGCATTCATTGGAAAATATGGAGTCAAATGCAATCATCATTAAGTGAATTGGATGAACACCATAGATGATACATCATGACATGCATCGATAGGTCTTCTCCAGGATTTCCATTGATCTTTTGGATATCAGAAGGCATGTTAGTGGGAATAATCGACCACCATGGTGAATCAGTAATGGGGTCGTTAGAAAGTTGAGTTAAATCCGGTAATTCAAGAGTAGCCACAAAAGGCAACTTCCTGTTAAAGTTCGAAGGCAAATGACCTAGGTATGAAGGGATAGCCTGGGGAATAGGCACTTTCATCCATGGATAAGGAGGATTCTAATAATAAGGAACATGGTTACTAGAATATGGAGGGGTTTGATAACCAACATATAAGTGGGTCTGTTTTCCAATCCTAGGATGGCGATAAAGCTGTTGGAATGGTTGGGTTTGGATTTTTTGGCCTTGAAAATGCCATTGATGTGATCCATATTGTTGCCCAATTGGGATTTACATTGCCCTCTGATATGGGTTCGATTGGGACTGTTCCAAATTCTGAATAATTTGGCCCACCTAAACTTGAGGAGTACCTTTTGCAAGTGATTGAGAAGGTGAAGGATTGTGTACAGGTTGATGAATCAGGATCTGGGGAGAACCAGATATCGTTGCAATGAGCTGTAAAGGTTGGCTCACATGTATTTGAGCTTCTTGAGGTGCTAACATATAGGTAGGAATTTGTGATGAAGATGGTACAGTTTGAGAATTCAATAGTTAATCCCAATATGAACCAGGTTGTATGGGTAAAGTAGGTTGCCAAACACTAGAAGCCATTCAAGGATGAGGAGGATTGTAACTAGAAGGATTACCATATTGAGGTATATCAACAACAGGTTGCTTCCCTTCCATGGGAGGAGGGGATGATGGAGGCAACTTCGATCCAGATGGAGGGTACCCAACATAAAGAGGGCTGGGTTGTTGAGGGTAGCTTTTCCCACTAACATAAAGGCCAACCTGCTGCTCTATTGTAGGTGTAGATGGAGGAAGAGGAGAAGTCTATGCGGCATTCATAAGAGAGGTACCAGACATTATTTCCTAATTGGATGTCATGGGAGAAGTCCAAGGATTGGAAGCTGCAGCAGAAAAGGTACCAGATAACGACTGATAGCCAAGAAGAATGGATGAGCCACAATATAAATGAGCTTATGGTGATGTTACAAACATGGATGATGATGCAATGTTTGATGTCTCAACCATAGTGGTAGACACAGGCTCAGAGTTTGAATCAGTTCCAGTAATGGTTAACAATCCCAATGAAGATTGTGGCAAGAAATTCGCAAGTAAGCCCAAAGAATCAGGTAAACGAGTTTGTCTCTGAGGTTGAGGAGGTAGAAGAGGCTCAGTTTGATAAAAATGAATCCCTTCCCAATGAATAGGAATAGAAGGACAAGGTTCTTCTTGAGGGATCTCTTCAATACTCAAAAGCTTGTATGGAAGAGGTTCATCGTGAAGCCCAAGATATATTGGTTCTATCTGAGACAAAGGAAGAGAGGAGGAAGGTCCCAAAGACTCAAGTAAAGATGGTTGAGGCTCCTCAGGTTCAATAACCTTAGGAAGAAAAGTTTCTAACTAAGGGAGATCAGATTCAATGACCTTAGGTAACAAATTTTCAGGGACTTCTATTTCAATTGTGTTAGAGTCACCAACAAGAAAAAATGTGATCTCAAGTTTGGAAGTCAAAGGGATAGATGATTCTAGCTTATCAATATCGGGTGGAGGGCCAGAAGTAGTTCTCGATGTTCCTGATTCGGTAGTTTGTGTTTGCTTATGTATAGGAATATGGTTAGGAGTAGCCTCTGGAGGAAGTGGAGGCTTACTTTTCATTCTACATGAACGACGGGGAGGAGGATTTTGTTCTTCCATGTTGGGCGGTAAATTTTATTAACACAAAAAGAAATAAATAAAAAAGAGGGTAATCTAGGCATAAAGGAATACTAAGCAACCGTGAACTTCAATATACACCTTGGTGAACCAAGGACTTAACATACGACATCCAACCTCCCCTAATGTTGTGTTTGGTGTATCACGGCATACAAGGTGGCTTACTCGATTACCTATGTATGGATAGGAACCTATTGGGGAATCCCAAAATATACACGACAGTATGTGGTAGTGCAGTCCATAGCAGTGTTGTCTAATGCATAACCATTCGATGAGAGTGTTCCCAAATACTTTATGCGCGTGGAGCGTCACCAATATACTCGTAGGTACATGGAGTATTGACCTATGCACTCACATACATGGAACAAGATTTCACCCCCGGGATGCAACGCTGGAAAACAACAACAACTCCTATGTTTAACGATGCCAGAACACGTCTCTAGCCTAAACCTCTAATTTTTTGCATTAATGTTACAAATTATCCTTAGGTTAATTCAATAAATTTTACTTTTTATCTTTGATTATGTTTTAGTTTTAGGGCTCACCACGAATGTCACCTGAAATGCTAAGATGCAAATCTAGCATGAGAAAATATAAATTATTTATCTTTCAATGAAAATCTAGCTAGGGAAGTGAAGAAACAATCAAGATATAGCACACAATATGCAACAAACAAGATGCAAGATGTAATTTCCTTTTCAATGCAACCGTTCCTATACTAATGCACATACAAAACCCTAAATGTGGATGCAAAATTTTTCTTTTCACCACACTTAATTTTCAAAATGGAGAAAACTAAGATGCAAAATGTTTAATTATCGATTCAATTACACTTTCCAGAATGAGGACTAGAACAACAATTCATCCAAGCAATCAAAAATCAAACTAAAATAGTTCCCAAGCGACCAAGTGATAAGAACAAATAAAAATTAAAACCAATTCTTAACAAAGGAAAACAACACAAACGCAAACCAAATGGAGGATTTAGAGAGACTACAAGCCACTAAAGACTCTAGGAAGTTTAGCTAGAAGTAGGCTAACCAAAGGTAGGCTCAAGAACCAAGGAAAAATTCGTACAAAAATGGGGGCCAACACTGGCATAGAAGAGGCACCAGTACAATGCAATGCTAGTGCAGAGTGGGCTAGGGTGAGGTGCAATGATCTATCAAAGGTACAAGGGGTGCATTGGGCCTAGGAAAGAGGTTTCCGACACAAAAATTGCAAAAAATATTCAATGAAATCACTTCCTAGGTTTGTTCTTGGTTGTATGACACAACAAAGGTTTGTCAAGGAGGTAAACAAACACAATGGGCAAGGATACCATCAAGGGAATGATTTGTTCCCCATTATGGTCACCAAATTTTTATACAGGATTTATGATTGTAGACAAAACTATCTCCCCTAGGTCGGTGGCTAACCTAGAACAACAAAGACAAGCAACACAACGTTTTTCCTTAAATTAAATAGGTGATGGAGTGAGGCCTACCTGGAATCCTTCGCATGCTTCACTCCTTCTTCAGCTTGGAAGCTCCAATTCCAGCTCCAATTTCCAAAATTATAACCTACATAGCCAGATAACATAAGCCAAGAAACTACGAGATCTATGCAGTATCATCTAAGTACTCCATTCAATAGATCAACATGGTATTGCAATAAGTGAAATAACATCACATATAGGAAAACAATGAATTCTTTGCATTACTATAAATGAAATGAGATTACAACTGTAAGTAGTAGTTGATCTTATAGAAGAGCTCCTCCAAGTTGTTGACTTGTCCTTTCCTTGTCACAATATGCACCTCCAATCACCCTAAATACATGGAATGATGATCACTCACTACAACAACATAAGGGTAGAGTCACTCTCCAAAATCCAACCGCCAACCACATAGAAGGCTGGGAATATATAGAGAAGTATGTTAAGTTGGAATTTCTTATCCAATTACCAATCTAGGTTAAGAGATCCAACTTTGATGGAGGGATAGGATCAACGGATAAGTGGTGAAAACTCCAATGTAGGGATGGATAGGATCCGAATGTTTTATCCAAGGTAAGTGGTTGTAACAAGTTTTGGAAACTCCTAGAAGGGGAAGCTTCTAGAATCTCGATCATTCTCCCAGATTTCTAGAACCAACACAGGTGCAAAGGGGAGAAACATGTTGGTGATGCGGGCCATAGTGGAGCAACCTACTGGTGAACGCACCCCAGTAGGCTTATAGGGAGCGTTGGTCCTCAAGCTGACTCAAACAATGCAGTTTAGGGCTCAAACTTTGGGAAATTAAAGGTACATGCTTAGGGCTTTGTGCAAGAAGGTGACAAGGACGAATAGGATGTTGATTGATGCCATTAGGAGGCTCATTGATCAGATGTCACAAAATGGCCTATAACACCACTACATCATGGTTACCCAGGAAATGGAAAAGGCAGGGCCATACATCACTGTCAATCTAGGAAAATCCCATGCCAATGACAACAAACATAAACAATAAACAAATCCACATACCATGTATTAAATCCCAACATGCTAACACATGCACATTATTACTTGCAAATGCATAATTTTTTTTTTCCCTTGCTTGTTATTGTCCAAAGTTTTATTTCGCTCACTTTCTTATTCCTTTCTTGATTGCTTGAGTCCTCCTTGTTTCCAAGTGCTTGTTCTCTCTCTCTTGCTCTTCTCTTCTCTAAGTGAATGCTAGAATGTCCAAGAGTGTGTGTGAGTTTTCCCTTTCCCTTTTCTTTTCTTTTTCCTTTACTTTTCCTTCATTTTCCTTTGCATACATATTCATATCCCTTCATCTTCTTTTTCTCCTATATTCCTTTATTTATTGTATTAAATTGTCTTTTATTGCCTTTTTCCTTTTCCAATGTCAATGCCAATTTCCATAGCCAATAATAAACCATAAATGATTCCCAATGCAATGGTTTTCTCCTCCATTTAGCTTGGAATGCATGTCCCATGAACTTGGTTTTATTTTGTTTGCATGGAAACTTAACCTAGGGTTGTTACAAAAGGTATGAAAATGAAGAGAGAGCAAAAGGAGGAGTATTGTGCTCAGAGGGGGAGTAGCATAGAAATTGACAGAAGGAATTGTAAAGGAGCACCCCATTTACCATTGATGTCGAAGGGGGAGAAAAATTTAAAAAGGGGCATTATTGTAGGGGGAGTTGCCATCAATAACAAAAGGGGGAAATTGTTGCACAATATTTGTCACTGATGTCAAAGCTCTAAATATTGGATAGGAAACAGATGATATAACTATTTGACATGGATTGGAGAGCTTGTGAACCAAAAGGTTAAAAGGAGATTCAATGTTGGGGTTGCCATCGCTTGAGATCTTTTGAAGGTTTAATAGGTTTTATGAAGAGGGGCTTGCAATTTGGTCACTAAACATAGTGGACTACCCACAAATTTTGAAAATAAGAGGACTGGCCATTTTGACTATAAGGAAAATGAACAACAAGGGACAAACATGCCTTGTCGATTGGACCATCACTAGTTTTCTAATCTTTCTTGAAGAAAATTCTTAATGCTACTTTCATATGGCACAAAAGGTTTCCATACATCAGAAAATATTGCCTTTATCATGTTTATTAAACTCTAGAAAAAATAGGAAGTCAGACATTCAATGGAATCTTGAGTCCCAATGTGCCATTCCTATGGCTTCCAGCAGAATGCTACCAAAAAAAATATTAAATTTTATGCATAGGTCCATCGACCCTATCTAACTCCTTCTATCCAAGACATGTTTATTCATCATGACGTTTCATGAGTGGTCAAACTACTATAAATTGACATAATCATTCCTCCATTTGGATCATCTATTTGGTCAAGCAAGTATAGAAGCAATTCAATGATCCGAGGTCAAAAACTAGTCCAAGGTCTCAAGAAAAGATTTGAAAAAGCTTGAATTTAGTGAAGGACAAACTTAGAAAGAATTATTCTTTGGTTTCTAGTTATGATTCCCAATTTTTGGATCCGTGAAGAAAAAATCAACCATTACAAGTGGATGTTTGAAACCTTCTCTTGCTGGATTTGTTTTCTATAATAAGAAGAAACTTGCGACCTTCTTGCTCTAATACTAAAGAGAATAGTTTAGCCCTATGACCAAAACTTTGACACTTTGTGGCTTATTCCCGAACAAGCCTAAATAAAGCACAAATAAACTTGAACAATAATTGGACCTGTAAAGAAAATCTTGGTAGATATCCGGGGTTACTAGAGCATATTTTGACTTGGAAGAAGCAATGTTCCTTGGACATATAGGTCAGTCTTGTGGAGCAGACCTGTTTTATCCTTGTAGCAATTTTTGAGGGAATTTTGAATATTCCTTGAAACAAAGATTTTAAAACCTTGAAGTCATAGCAATTGAAGAGTCTTTTGTGCAATATTAGAAGTATACTTTAGCAAACCTATTTGATCTGGGTGCAGACCTATTTGAACAAGCCTTTTTACCTATGAGAAATCTACTATTTTTCCTCTTGCAAAACAAATCAGTTGCATTTTTAAGTAGGTTTTGAGTGTGTATTTTGAAGTACATTGTAGTTATTGTAGAAGATAACTTGAAGTAGACATGAAGAGCATTGGAGACACTTTCTATGCCTTGTTGATGTAGACCTCAAACATCCTTGGAACATATTTGAAGGAAAACTTGAAGATATAGTGAATAACATTTGAGAAGTTTTGCAAGACATTTTGTAGAAATGGATTTGAAATATTTGGAGCTTTAAAGCATCACTAAATTTTTAGAGGGGATATCATTCAAGAGTAGTTGAATAGGCTTTAGGAAGTTTTGAAACCATTTTGAGGCTACGTTGAAGAACAGAAGTGAATTAAGAGGGTTGGAGCCCTTGAGGATTGGAGTCCTTGCACAAGGTTTGAGCCTAAATTTGTTGAGAGGATTGCAGTGCTCAAGTACACAAAGATGAAGCTCGGATTTGATGTACAGGTCAGAGACTGATTTGTAATTGAAGATTGGAAATTCATCTAGGTTTGGAGCCATGAAGGAATTATATGTTTTTATTGTACAAATTGGAACTTGAGTTTTATCATAGGATTGGAGTCCTCATCATTTTTATTAATAAAATTATTCTTTCACTGTACATCTTTTGTTCTAATGTAATTAATGATTTTAGCTTGCATAATTTAACAATTGAAAAGAAATATTGATTCATCCCCTCCTCTCACTATTTCCAATGTACAGAGGATATCCCTGGTATAATATTTCGTGGACGTAACGGTCACTGATCTCTAGGGACCACGAACGACATAGAAAAAAAAAAAATAATAAAAATCCCTTGATGGAGGTATTAAATGATAGCAAGGATGTGGAGGAGGATTTGATGGCCTTCACCCTAGGTAGTTTCACACGAAGATGTGCCAATCAGTCTAATGTTTCAATTTCTTTAGCCTCGGACAACCCACTCACCACCCCAAATGGATCTTTAACTAGATTTTGCTCGTGTTACCTTGACCTCTAGAAAATTTAGTAGAGATCTCTTTGTCATGTTCACTAGTTTGCTATTATTATCCATTATGTTTCCCTCCTCACAATTATTTCTCCCACTCCTTATGAACTTATTTAGCATATCTCCCCTATTCACATCTATTTTCAGTGGTTTTCTCCTGCCTTCATCAAAGTTGATTGTTTGTAGGTCATATTTCATGTCCAATGCAGATGACCTACTTCCATGCATAAAAGGTTTAGACATTTTCATCTCACTGCATTTTCTTTTCCCTTTAGAATTGTGGCTACTAAACCTTGCATGACTCTTCCTTCCCACAACAACTACGACTCATCAGTGTGCTCATTGGCATAGAATTAGTGAAGACCATGGTGATGCAAGGGGCTCGTGAGCTCGATATCACACAAAGGCATCAAATCATCACTTTTATGCTCACACTCTCCCTAAGGTCAAAACATAACAAGGTTGAAGTCGAAGTCAAGCAATAAAGAAATAGTATTTTTGATGTAAAAGTTTTGGGCACTCTAGCAACTTGGATTCTCGACATTAGGAACCATAGGAGTAAGAAAAATAATTACCTATATACAATGACTTGTATTGGCAGCTGGACACTGTTTTGGAAAAGGTGATGTTGGATCTTAGGGATATTAAGGACCAAATTCTGACCAAAATGGAAAATGTGGGGTTGTTGTTAATGGACATTGAAGGTCGCCTAGCTCAACTTGAAATTGGTTCACCTTCAAGCCTAGCATATGCTCCGCATAGTGAGGACGTTGCTTAGCCCATTTAGGTGCACACTACATTATCCTCCTAATTTTCATGTTTCAATCATTATTAGTTTGCTTATTATGTCTATGAATTTGCACAATTATTTTGTTTGTTTGTGATGGGTTTCACATCTATGATAAGGAAGTTGGCTCTTATATCATGCATTCTTATTGTAACTTTGTTTGGTTCATAGTTGTGGAGTGTAAGGTTAGTTTGATTCGATGGGGTTCTACCTTTTTTATGCCATGTGCATAAGGTATCCTTAATTGATTTATTAATATTATATATTTGAATTGTTTTATGTATGTTTTTATCTAGGAATATGTGTTGTCCTTCAAAAGGTTGCAGGGTCAAAACTGGAGGGGGTAGAGTTTGTATATGATTAATTAATATTGACATGTTGTGGTAAAGCTAAAAAAAAATGCGTCCCTCTTGGATGAGTACTTGATCATTTTATAGATGAGGAATGACCTGTTATAGAGTTTTGTGAACCCAACGTTTCAGACTACCAAGTGAGTCCATCATTAGGGGATGCGTCAATAAATATTCACTAGATTTTAATGATTTATCCAAGAGCTCTATTTAAGGTATATATAGGTTTTTAAAGAAAATATATATGAAATTTGGTCGGCCATTATCTTATTAATTTTTCATTTTATTATTATATATTATTATTTAATTAATTTATTAATTAGTTAATTTATAGATTAAAGGGATAAATTAATTAATTAATTTTTATTTCATTGAAAATTATTTATGTTTATTATTTATATAAAATTAATTATTTAAATAATTTGTTTAGTTAATTCATTAATTTGTTTAGATGATAATTATTTATCTGTTAATTAGTTAAGATTAATTTAAATAATTTTTATTTATTATTATTAAATGTTTATTAAGTAATTTTATGTATTTTTTTATTAATTTATTAATTTGTTTTTATTAATTAGTTAATTAATAAGATTAAAGGGATGAGAGTGTCTTCAGAAGTCTCCACCCAAGTCACAAATTCATGCTAGTTGTGTCTTTAGAAGTCACCACCCAAGTCACAAATTCATGCTAGTGTTACCTTGTGGAATGTGGGACCAACTACAAATTTAGAGTATTAATAAAGATGGTTAATAACCATAGGTTATATGGAAAATGATCATTATGGTGGTTAATGGATTGATTGCTAATGTGTTAAGGATAAAGATGTAGTTTGACTGTTCTACATTTTGGAGGTCTTTTAACCATATTTTCCAATTAAATTTGCCTAAAATATGATAGGAATTTGTTGGAATCACAAACTTGATGTGTAAAGTCTGTACAATCCAAGTGCCCCACGAGATTTTCAGGTTCTATATCCATTTATGCACTCAAAAATAAATTTTAGACAACTAAAAGAAAATGATCCTATGAAAATTTGTTTCATTGGATTTCACCCAAAAACTCCAAAACTTAAAATAGTTAGACAATGCCAAGGATAAATAAGTTATATAGATTAAGGGATTAGGTTTGATGACTCAATATGTTTAATATAGTTAATCATGGTAAATGGCCAACCATGATTAATATGGTCAATAAAAAAGAAGATGGTCAACCATCATCAATATGGTCAATGATGGCCAATCATTCTCAATGTATCAAGTTAGTTCATTTGGATGTTTGTGGGTTAATAACAACAAAAATAATAATGATAATGTAATTTAAAGATCACAACCAACCTAGACACCAATTGGTGTATGAGATCCCTCTTGTTTGCGGGGCATACTATGGTCTATGAAGGTGTACCTACACTCTCTAGATTTGAACTAGTGATGTCTTAAGAAGAAATACATCTTAACCATTAGGCCCACAAATTAGGAGATTATTGCTTAGTGGGTCAAATGGGTATTAACATGGAGGATAGTGGAGTTAATGAATTTGGAACTTAAGGGATTTGATAGATCATAGAAATCCTAGCCTACGTTCCACATAGCAAGGATGTTTCTTTGCCCATTGAAGTGGACATCACATTATCCTCTAATTTTCATGTTTCAATCATTCTTAGTTTGCTCACGATGTCAAGGATTTTGAATAATGATTTTGTTTGTTTGTGATGAGTTTCACATCTACGATAAGGAAGTTGGCTATTATAATGTGTTCTTATCATAACTTTGTCTGGTCCATAGTGTGGAGTGCAAGGTTAGTTTGATTGGATGGAGTTTTACCTTTTTACGCCATGTGCATAAGGGATGCTTAATTGGTTTATTAATATTATATATCTAAAATCTTTTATGCATGCTTTTATCTATGAATATGTTTTTTCCTTCAAATGGTTGCAGGTTCAAAATTGGAAGGGGTAGAGTGTGTATATGATTAATTAATATTGACATGTTGTGATAAGGCTCGAAAAACATGTGTCCCTCTTGGGTGAGTATTTGATCATTGATGAGAGTGTCTTTAGAAGTCTCCACCCAAGTCACAAATTCATGCTAGTTGTGTCTTTAGAAGTCGCCACACAAACCACAAATTCACGTTGGGCATGTCTTTAGAAGTTGCCACCCAAGTCACAAATTCATGCTAGTGTTAGCTAGTTGAATGTGGGACCAACTACAAATTTAGAGTATTAATAAATATGGTTAATAACAATAGGTTATATGGAGAATGATCATATAGTGGTTAATGGTTTGATTGCTAATGTGTTAATCACTGTTCTACATTTTGGAGGTTTTTTTTTTACCATATTTTCAGATTAAATTTGCCCAAAATATTATAGGAATTTGTTGGAATCACAAGTTTGATGTGTAAACTCTGAGGAATCCAAGTGCCCCAAGGCTCTTTCAAGGTTCTAAATCCATTTATGAATTCAAAATATATTTTAGACAACTAAAAGCAAATGATCCAATGAAAAATTTGTTTCATTGGATTCCAGCGAAAAACTCCAAAACTTAAAATAGTTAGACAATGCCCAGGATAAATAGGTTATAGAAATTAAGAGATTAGATTTAATGACTCAATTGGTTTAATATGGTCAATCATGATAAATTTAATTGATATGAGAAACCATAATTAATATGGTTAATGAAAAAAAAGATGGTCAACCATCATCAATATAGTCAATGATGGCCAATCATTCTCAATGTCTTTGATATGTCCAACCATGGTTAATATGAGTTAAGGGTTAGGGGGTTATCAAGTTAGTTTACTTGGAGGTTGGTGGGTTAATAAAAATAAAAATAAAAATGATATTCTAATTTAAAGATCACAACCAACCTAGACACCAATTGGTGTATGAAAACCCTCTTGTTTGTGGGGCCTGCTAAGGTCTATGAAAGTGTACACACCCTATGCCCTCTAGATTTGAACTAGTGATCTTTTAAGAAGAAATACATCTTCTTAACTATTAGGCCCACAAATTATTAGGGGATTATTGCTTAGTGGGTCAAGTGGGTATTAACTTGGAGGATAGTGGAGTTAGTGAATTTGGAGCTTAAGGGGTTTGAGAGCTCATGGTTAGCTAGTTACTATGTTAGTGGCCCAAGTAGTTGGAGTGTATTGGTGATTTGTGGAGTTGTGGGCTAGGTTTTGGGGGATTATGGTTCATCAGGTTAACAAAATTAGTGAGGTATGTGGTCATTGGATTTATGGGATTAGAAGTTTGTTGGTTGATGCATTCACTAAGTCACTTTATAGTCCATCCAATTAATATAGTCAAAATAGATAATCATTATCATATGCTCAACCATGCTTAATAAAGTCAACATGACAAAGTGTTGTCAATATTGTCAACCATGGTGAATAATTGTTGTTTCACTTTCAATAGATTAGTGCGCTAAAAGGTTTGTGGATTATGACATTAGTAGGTTACTATGTTGATGGCTAGAAAGTTGGGGGAAAATTGTTATAAATTAGTGTTAGTGGGTTAGGATTTAGTAGGCTAATGAAATTGTAAGTTAAAGATTTCGAGAGTGAATGTGGTCATTATGATTAGTTATAATCAATGTGGTGATTATTAGGTTAATTACCATAAATTAGTTGGTGATGATTTAGTAAAATTAGTAAATTAAAAAGTAGCATTAATAGGCGACTCCATTTAAAAAAAATTAACTATAATCGATAGATGATTCTATTAATTAGTAAAAAACTAATTGGTTAAGAACAAGTGATTAGCTAGAATTAACTCATTTAGAATAAAAGAGAATAATATATTTATGGTTTGAGATTATTCCAATTCTAAAGTTCATATTCTTTTAGATGGAGAAATTAATATATAACCAAAGTTTATTTAGCAAAATGGTCCATTTTACAATAATATGTGTACTTTTTTAAAGTTAAAGTGGACTCATAACCTTTTTATACATGGTTAATTAGATGGATGTGTAGCTTGATAAAACATTCTTCATTTTGCAATAATTTTTTTTGCAATATTTTTTTATATGTATAAAACTTTTCACTATATCAACCACATCAATAATATAATAATATTTTTAATGTATTGTAATAATTTTTAATGAAATTGAGCAAATTTTGAAAATTGCAGAATTTGAATTTGGAAACCTAGGTTTCTCCGAACATAAATGCTCTGTTTATGAAAACCTGCCAACTCGTCAAAAAGTAGGCTATCACCAAGCTATCAATGGTGAATAGGAGCATATCGCTGGGAAAAATTGAATGTTGGTGGGAGTAGCAATACCCATTTTCTTCTAACCGGCCAACCCAACCCATTCTCAGGGAATTATAAGCAAATCCTATAGCCTGTACATATATACTATTTAAAAAAATCATTTAGCAATACCCATTTTCTTCTAACCGGCCAACCCAACCCATTCTCGGGTAGTTATAAGCAAATCCTATAGCCTGTACAGATATACTCTTTAAAAAAATCATTTAGCAATACCCCTTCTTACCAACCAATCCAACCCCTTGGCTTATAAACAAATCCTAGATAACCTGTACAGATATACTCCTTAAAAAAATCATTTTACCCAGGGCCATTTAGCCTTACTCTCAGTCCATGAACTCAAAGGCAGGGACTGAACTGCAAGCAGACTTATCAAAAGTTATTTAACCAGGGCCAATAAGCCTTGCTGTAAGTTCATGACCAAGTGCATGTTGTTAGGGAAAAAACTTGGTAGGTTTGAACTGGTCAAACTACTCAACAGAAGCGCATGTCGTTAGCATAAAACCTTGGTAGGTCTGAACCGGTCCAACTTGTAAAGTAGTCTTGATAAGGATCAGGAAGAGTTATTTGGTCTAGATGAGAGAAGGGGTATTCTAGACCTTCCAGACTGAAATTAAAGAATGGCTTTTGCTCCTCTGGTGAAGAAGTTTCCAATCTTAAGCTGCTCTGAACTTCTTCTTTCTCTAAAATGGGGTTTGATGATGATGATGGCTTGGAACTGTTGGAATCAGTATGCAATCCTGACAATAAGTCTATTGAATTGTAATTTATCCATTGCTGGTTGATGGAGGAGGAAATTGGGTTGAATTCTGTATTCTGCACTGGAGCTTTAGGGGTACCGGCACTGGAAGGGGTGATTGTCTTTTGGAAGAAGTCCAGGTTCGGCGAACTGATATTATTAGTATTCATGGGCAGAGCACGAGGTGGAACCCCGTTGTGGCTTGTTGGAGATGGTCCCGATTTGTTCAAAAGGTCAGAAGATGGCCCGTTCTGTTCAATACCGCTATGCTCGATTGAAGTTGAGGAGGGTTGATTCACCATCTCAATTTCATCGATGGCTTCCATTGGTACATCCATGTAGCTTTCATTCTGATCTAGTGCTAACTTCTCAGCACTTGTCTTTTTGTTGTAAATTCGACAGAGAACCCAATCATCCAGCTGCATCAAGAAGAATACATTCAATCAGTATATACTATACAAAAAGGAAATCACAGGAAGTAATGAAAAATACAGAATTCAATCCCACAGTTAATCTTTCATTCTCTAATTAGTTTCAAATGCAAATTCAACCATTTCACTGTAAATATCTCCAATTTGTCAACTTCAATATGCCAATTCCAGTCCAATCCAAAAATTTCACTGTCAATATCTTCAATTTGGAATCAAGCATTCAACCCAAATATCTTTATTGCTAATACCCATATGTGCATACAATGAGATCAACTTCAATATGCTAATTCCACTAAAAAAAAATCCACTGTCAATATCTTCAATTTTGGAATCAAGCATTCAACCCAAATATCTTTATTGTTAATACCCATATGTCCAAACAATGAGCATATGGTGAATATAAACCTTCTGTGGAACAAAATTCAAAGATAAAAGATTTGTCAGGGTTGAATGATTGCTTACAATATTACACACAATAATCACAATGACAAAATCAAAACAATAAGTGTCTTCCCAAACTGCCTTCTGATAATCCAAACTGCCCACTGAAAATCCAACAAAGAGGAGATATAACTACTTACTCTTAAGCTGCCTTTCTTTCTTGCAGGCCTGCTAACATCAGCAAGACGGTATTCATGCATGATCCAATTGGTCTTTGAGCCTTTGGGTGCTTTTCCAGCATAGAAGACAAGAGCCTTCTTGATGCCCACTCGCTTCTTTCCTCCTTTGGCACTGATGGGTTTATCAGCACCTGTAGCTTTCCAATATCCAGTACCAGCAGCCCTGTTGGGCCTAGACCCATTTGGGTACTTTCTATCCCGGGGGGTGAAGAAGTACCATTCCTTCTCTCCAAACAAGGCTTTCTCTGTAAAACAAAAAGAAAAGAGCAATCTCTCTAGTAAGCCCTGAATTTCATTTGCATACCTGATCTAGAATCTGTTCAGAAATATGGGTAATAAGGGCTAGGATGGGAAAACAAAGAAACATACCTGGAAGCTGCCATGGATCATATTTGTAGAGGTCCACATCTGCTATTATGGGAACAGGCAGCGACTGCGAGGCCCCTTTCTTGCACAGGTAATGCACCAACAGCTCTTCATCTGTAGGGCAGAATCTGAATCCCGGAGGCAACTCTAACTCCGCTTCTGCATTTCTTCGGCCCATGTTTATGCTTACGCCTATGTTTTCTTCTGAAGTCTCTCAAGTCTCTTGACCCTCTGATCGGCTGCTGCTGCTATCTAAACTTTGTAAAGATTATCCCCTGCCTCGTTTTTTATAGAGCTCTTCCAGTCTGCCTTGTGGCGCAAGAAATCTCTTCTTCTGCGAACCAACCGAATTTGGGGCCGCGTCTCTTCTCGCCCAAGTACGATGAATCTCGATGGGCGCTGTCATCTATGGAGTACAGAGCCGCTGTGTGGGGGCGGTGGACACCCACAGGATGCAGATAAACCTCACACCTCAACCCCATTCAAAAGAAAAGGTTTACGAAAAATCCAAAAAGGGTTTGAAATAAATGGATCAGTCAAATATGTACGCTTGTGAGCGACAAAAAAACCACCGCCATCAGCTCAAATTCACCCTCGTGCAGAATGAACCAGCCACTATCCAAAATCCATCACTGCACAGTGCTGGTATCTATCGGATTACGATGACCCTGCGCATAACACGTGTCCATACGGCCCTACTGTGTCCATGCCTCGCGACTTCAAATCTTTGTAGCAAAATTTCCATTCCGCCCTAGAAACTTCGTCAATTTCGGTTAATTTTGTTTAAAGTTGGGTATATTTATTGAAATTATATGTTTGAATTTTGGTAGATATTGATTGAAATTATAAGTTTGGGTGACATAGTTTTTTTTTGTCATTATTAAAATTAAAATAATATAATCAGTATAATTTACCTATCATAAAATTTTATAAAATTATTTACTTACCATTGTATAACAAAATTCTGACAAAAAGAAGTTATGAATTTGGAAGGGATAAACCAAAAAATTGACATGAATTCAGCACAAATTTTCCGATAATGGAATAAGCTTTTGTCACGCTCTGAATGCTTGCAGTTTTTTGTTTGATTCTCAAACTATTTTATATTTCGAAAAATTTCAAAATTTGATAAGGAATTTGCTCAATCAAGCAATTTTATATTTTAAAAAATCAGTCGAATATTTTTTAAATAATATTAAAAAATATATTTTACTGATTTATTAAAAATATTGAAATTTTGAATATTGATTGGAAAAAAATATTTTAATTTAAAGTGGATAAGGATGTTCTCCTTATGTTTAGTCTTAATACTTATTAATGATTGTAGTGTATTACAAAGTTTATTAGATTATTATGTGGTTCCTCTATCAATGTTTTAGGGATTTGAGATTATTTCAATTTTAAGTTTCTCTATAATAAATTCCTCATTATTATTTATAACATTCATTTATATATAAGCAAATTTTATTTAACAAAATGACCCATTTTACAATAAGATGTGTAATTCATTTTTTTCCTTAAGTTCAAGTTGACCCATAACTTTTTTATACATGGTTAATCATATAAATGTGTGCATTAGTAAAACATTCTTCGTGTTGTAATAATTTTTTTGGTTATATTTATGAAGCCTTCTGCTATATCAACCACATTAATAATTTGAATGTGATTGAATAGTCTTTAATGTGTTCTTTTATTATCTACATTTTCACTATATAACAAAATTGGTTACAACTTTAAACAACTATCTTCTCTCATAATGTTTTTGGAGTTTCATTAGACTCTTATGTATGAGAATTAGTTAATTTCTTAGAAATTGTGTATCTTTGTAATTTAAATTCATAAAAATTTTGAAAATTTGATTATATTTGTTTTGTTTTTTTTTAATAAAGAAGAAAGAAAATTTAATTTATTTTTTTTAGGGGGGAAGATACACATAATGAGGAGAAGCGTCATCAAATACGTCATCGCAGGAACATATATAGCCAAATTTTGTCCAGGATTCGATTGTGGTGGGCGGCAGAGCAAACCATCCGCCCCGACCAACATAGCATGCACGTAACCATCCGCCCCGACCAACATAGCACGCACTCACGTGCAGAGAAAAATTTAAAATTTATTTTATATAAATTAAATTTTAATTTTACAAGTATATTATATATTTGTAATTTTAGGTTAATTGGTTTTTTAGAGTGATTAAGAGTAATGATTATTATCATTCTTACTTACATTTAATTCTCACAAGCGATATTATCAACTTTGTTGTAATGGCTAAGTCTTGTTGTTAAATATAAACAATTTCTATCATTTTTACTTAGGTTCAATTCCCCAGAATTGACATGTTAATCTTAATTGTAATGGCTTCAAACTTTGTTGTTAAATATGAGCAATTCCTCAAATAGTATATTTCTTATTAAAAAATAAAGACAATCTAACTAATAAACAAAAGAGATAGACCCAAATTTTTGCAATATTATTTCAAATAAAATTATGATTTTTTGTTATTTAAAATACATTTTTTACCTATTTAAATACAGGCACATCGGAAAGCGGCGGATCGAAGTGTGGAAGCGGCGAGGGCTTACCTCCAGGTTCGTTGAATCTATCGGGCATGACGTGGCACACCAGTCCGTCGGTCCGCTTGTGAAGTACGTGCGTAAATTCAAGTTCGAGTCTTCGACGACCAATTGTCTGAAAGTTACAGTCGGTGCATGTGCGTTCCATGTCGAGCCACGTGTCAATCTCCGTCGTAGATTAGTCAGCCCTCAAGACAGAATCGTCAGCGCTGACATATGTCGGTTAAATAATTGAGTAAAAAGGTTAAAATATCTATATGATGTTGGGATTTGGATTTTGTCGGGTAAAATAGTGGAATCGATTTACTAATACATTAAAAATATAATAAAAATATTTATTGGTAATATAGTAATAAATATAATTAATTAATATAGGGTAATTGAAATAGTACGTTATAATTTTATTTGGAAAATAAAGGAAATTTAAAATAGAATTTTTAAAAATTAGTAAATATTTTGAAAAATCTTTGAATAATTTCAAATTTTTAAATGCACTATGCCAACACATGTAATAATAAAAATAAGCATAAAGGCAACCAAAATCCATCATTTGTCTCCATACTATTAAATTCTATAAAGTTTTAAAAAATTTAGTGCCTAACCTACTCCTCTAATTCTTTTAAAAACAAGCCAATACTCATAAAATAAACCTTTTCCATTTAATTAATACAATTTCATAACTAACTTATATTTATCTATATATGACAATATTTTGAAACAAGTTCCATATAATAAAATAATAAGTTTTAACAATAAGACTAAGCATAAAGACAACCAAAATCCATTATTTGTCTCCATACCATTAAATTCTATAAAGTTTTAAAAAATTTAGTACCTAACCTACTCCTCTAATTCTTTTAAAAACAAGCCAATACTCATAAAATAAACCTTTTCCATTTAATTAATACAATCTCATAACTAACTTATATCTATCTATATATATAACAATATTTTGAAACAAGTTCCATATAATAAAATAATAAGTTCTAACAACAACCCACTTTAACAAGAATCTTGTTAAAATTCTCAAAAAAGAGAGGAGAGAAATGGTTAGCCATTAAATAATATTTCTGGAGCCCTCTCAAATCTAGATGAATCCCTGCTATCAGTCCAATATTTTATTATAGATGTGTAAAAAACAGCTTCCACTTTCAGGTGGCAAAAAAGTCTTCCAATAAAACAAACAAGAGAATATGCTAAGCAATCATTCTCTTAGTGTGTAGGAAACCATTGACAAAATTATTAAAAAAATTCAATTGATTTGTTAAAGTGAGAGTCCAAACAAAAAATATAAAAAGTGTGAATTTAATTTCTTAGGTGACAGTCCAAATAAAAATAAAAGTTTTCTTACCATAGTTTTTCTTGGAATTTTATGGAAATAAAACTCGGCTTATTAATAAATATAAAAGTTTTGAAACAAATCTTGGCTTATTAATATATATAAAAGTTTTGATGTTTGTTTAAAAAGTAGAAAATAGGTTTATAAATAGATTACAATTTAGATAAATGAGGATAATACATGCACCTAATTGGTATATCACTTATTTGATTAAATTGCTAAATCAAATTTATTAATATAATTAAATTCTGAAATCATATTATAAATTAATTTTAATATTAAATGTTAATTAATTTGATATTTTAAATTAATAAAAAAATTATATTCTAAATTAATAAAAATAGTGAATGTATAACTCAGGGGTATATATAGCCCAAGGGTTAGCTCAATCTGTCAAGTCGGGGCCTCACCAATGGGAGGTCCAAAACCCGAAAGTTTTTGGGGTCAGGTGGGGTCCACCCTAGTGTTGTTAGATCCTAGACGTAGCAGACCCACTGACCATGGGTATTCGTGAACCAGTAGTGAAAATAAAAATAAAAAATTCAAGGGTATATTGAAGTTATGGATATTAATTAATTTTTTTAATAATGATGATATTGTTCTTATGTTAGGAGTTTCTTTGATTTTAACGATAAATTAAAGATTTTTATTGATTTTTGCTCTAGTACTAGTATGATTGTTAACACTAACAAAATAAAAGTTATAATACTAAAATATTAAAAGCTCATTTACTCTAATTTCATATAAAACAATAGAATTTTGGAGGAAGTGACTTCATTAAACTATCTCTTAATCAATCTTCAACACAACCTCAACTAGAACAATAATATTGAGGAAAGGATAAATGGAGGGACAAGAAGAAACCCCTCTTTGAGGCTCTCATCACTATTTTTATTTTATATGGTTGTGAAGTTTGGGGTTGCAACGTCTCTAGAGAATCATGGGGAAAGATAGAGCCAAACCAAAAGTGTTGTTATAGCTTATGCTCTCAAAGTAAAGGCAATATACTCCATCATATCCTCTTCATAAAGTAAATAGTCCTCCCATTAAGAGCATTGCTGTGACTAAGGTACTTATTATACAAATAAAAGATGAACAACATGGAATATGGGAGGCTTCCTAAGGTTGCTTCAAATTCCATTGAAACCACCTATAACTCAAGCAAGGTTGGCGTAAAGATGTGCCAATTCTTGCTACATTGTTGGGCTAGAGAAATTGTGGTGTTATAAAGAAATTGAGAACAAGAGAAATTTAAGATAATACAATAAGGTGATCAACCCTAATCCACAAGATTAAAGTATCTCTCTATTTTAATTAGTATAAAGAAAACAATCAATATTGCTAAAATAAGAACAAACTCTCACGAGCTCCATAATGAAATTAGATATTAGGCAATTCATAAATGTCATAGGTAAAAAAAAAATTGTCATCTTTGTGGCACTAAGAGGGTTGAAGATCAAAAGCAATTTCTCTTAGAATGTCATAATTTCACAATCTTCGGGTTATAAATGGTTATATTATCCCCAAAAAGGAAGGGGATGAATTATCCCTCACTCCACCTCACTAGTTAGTGGTTATTTGACTAACATGCCGAATAGACTTCCTACATCCAATCTCAAACAATTTCTTCAAATTTGATGAGCCTAACCCCCCAGGTTGGGTTAGTCATATGGAACATTACGTTTCCTACATGGAATTATAGATGACTTGATAAAACTTTGTGTCAATGTCTTATATTTGGATCTTTGAACACTGTCAATGGTGACAATGGCATGAGAAATCGAAAGGGGGGGTATATTGCATGGAACCAATTTGTCTCATACTTATATGCATCCTCTGAAATAGACACTCACTATTTGGGATGGCTAATTGAGTTTAAACAATCTAACATAGTTGAAGATTTCATATCCGCTTTTGAGTAGCTGGTTATCCACACTAAAGGAATGTCCAATACTTCTTCTAATGAGTGATTTATTTATTGTACGAATTAAGAGTGATGTGTGTTGTCGCTGAAATTGTACAGGCATGATATTAGCACTTAGAAAAATTCTCTTGGTTGTAGGAAAGAAATTCCCAAGGTAACCTTTTCACTCCAACTTGTAGATTGAAGGCTAGCCCCTTCAATCCAATGAGGGCTCTCTCTAATTTCCACACTGTGGCTAGATATTTAGATAGGTTGTGTTGATGTAGAGTTTGGTTGGGCCTGAAATCAATAGCTCATTGGGTGATGGAGTCAAATAACTAAGGTTCAGATAGGTTTTACCAAGATAATTGGTTGTCTGATTAGGATTGATATTGGCAAGGTGGTTATCAGATCCTTGACCTTTGTCATTTATTCTAGATGGATTAGGAAAAAGAAGAACAATCCACCACTATAGGGCATGCACAATGAATCCTATGGTGGCTTTAGAAGATCGGGCTCGAAACCTTTGAAAACTTAACTGAGAGCATAAAAACATAATGAGTTCTAAATTAATTTATCTTTTCCAAACATTAAGAAGGAATGCATTTCTGAGATTATTAAAGGAGAAAATAAAAAAACACAGAGATACATACTAAAACCAACTATTTCGTGGATATTTATATCATTGGTTAGAATTCACTAATCTTGGCAAATTAAATAATTTAAGTATTTAGACACATAGAGACAATGACTATGTTTTTTTTCCAGAAAAACCAACCCTTTCTTCATATTCTTGATTAAATATATAGAAAATACAATAGATTTCAGCTCCTTGAAGTATGGTAGCAAAAATTACAAAATATTTACATAATATTTGAGAATTTAATTGAAAAAAATCACATAAACCCTACCATCTTAGCTACTCGGATCCCTGATTTGATACATAATCCCTAGTAAAAAAAGAGCACAAGGCTTCCATGCACTCTTGCTGCTAGTATCCTAGAACAATAACAAGGTGTATGTTGCAAAATAGGATATAGAACGGTCTGTTGTTTTACAAACTTGATCTCTCAAGCTAAAATCATATTCCCTCCTCGTAGCCAATTGATGCATGAACCTGGAAATGATGCCAAATTTGTGTAGATGTCTGCCTTCTTTGCTACTTTCTTTCCTCATGTTGACTCGTACTCCTAAGGCCACAAAAATATTTGATATCTCACCACAATGTACTCAAAATAATTATTGCTAGATGATTAACCATGGGTGAACCAAAATGTTAAATATCTATTAGGGTTTGGTGCAACAACATTAGGGTTTACTGTAATAAAAATTAGGGTTTATACTATACTCTCCTTCTAAAATCAATTGATCACCTTCCTATGTCTTGTATAACTTGAGCAACGATATCTAGCTTATCTTGACTCTTGGTCACCCTTGTGGTAAGTTTCTGTGGGATTTTATCAGTGTTTAGGGTTTTTCCTTTGCCTATTCTATTTTTCTCTCTCTTTTTCTAATCTTTGTAGTCCGTTATGTTTTTTCCTCTTCATCAAGGATGACAACTGTTCCTTTGAACTTAGGATTCATTCTAGCTTTGAAATTCAACCTCATTTTGTTAGTACACCGAGTGTGAGGTCTTTTACCCTGAATCCTAAACTTAGTCTTAGCTTCCTCATCCTCTGTTTCAACTTTCTGTTTACCCTTTTTTCTCTTTTAGATTTTTTGTTTTGTTTCTTCCTCCTCTACCATAGTTATCTATTAGTGTATTTGGCTTCTAGTCCTCCCTTTATAAACTTCAACCTTTGACATCTTTATAGGGACCTCCTCATGTTTTTCAACCTAGGGTTGGTTAGATTCTCCTTTTGGTCTCATGAGTTTCATCTGGAGAAGGAACTATGTTTTGGCCTCTTTTCTATCTTCTAGGTACAGGTGGGTTTGGGTTCCTTTTCCTTAATTATTCTACTTTCTTATTCAACTCATGGGTATATAAAATCTTAATGAGATTGTGATGAAAAATATCATGTGCTTATAATTCAGGTCTCTTCCTTGCCTTAGTACACATTTTCAACAAATTATGATGTAGGAAATATGACAAATTCATTTTCCTAAAACTTGCTAAGTGACAAAGAAACCTCATGTGGTATAAGTAAGCTTTGGAATACCTACCTTCACAAGTGAAGAAAAGTTGGACAGTTTTAAGTGTAGTAGCCCATTGAGGTTTCAATTTTCTTTGGAGGACCCTTGCATTCCAGTCTTGATTTGGAAGTCTTCTTTCAGGAAGAAATTTAAACCCACATTCAACAACCTCTACTTCTTGAACCACCTTTCACCTTCCGCTGGCAAACTCGTTGCTTCATCAATCGACCCTTTTGTGATAGGAAACTATAATTTCATTATTCTAGTTGTATTTCCATCAAAATAGAAGACAAAATCATGACACAAACTGAGGTTGTACCCATCAAAACATTGAAAGACTGGTTCCCAACCTGCACTTCTGAAAATATCAAGCATCTCAGGATACACTTCACGTGGTTGGACTGACCCATTTGCAATGCTCCAAGACCGGAAACACCTTCATTGACCTTGAAAACCCCTAACAGAGGACTGCAAGACAACTAGCACCCTTTCTACACTTGAAAACACCAAAATTGGGTTTACTGGAAAAATCGTTTTTAAACAAAACAGGGTAAACTAGGGTTTATTTTAAAATGACTCAAATAGGCTCAAAAATGCTGGAAAATGTTACATCATGTAGGAGGATTACCATTATTTTACAAACCACCACTTGAGTTCTAAAAAAAGATGACTTAATGGGTTAGAAATCAAGTTTTAATTTTTTCGAAAAGCGCTACGAAAACATTTCGTAGTGCCACCCACTTTTTCGATATAGGTCAAATCACTAAGAAATTTTTTTCATAGACTTAGGGTTAGTAAAAGAGTTATAATGACACATTTCCCTAGGATTAGAAAACTTTACAATGAATACAACACCCCCCTTTACATGATTCATGACTTGCAAAAAGATAGACTGACACCATTGACTTGAAATGAAGGTATAAACCTAATGCTAACACACAGTGTGACAATGACTCAGGTCGAGGGATGTCACTTTGATCCCCAATATATTTGTCCTATTTGTCTCCCAACAACAGGCTATGTGGGGTAGTCCCTATGAAATATAAGGATGAAAGACTTGTTGGCAACCAATAGGTCTTGGAGACACGATTCAATGGCCTAGCTACTTGGTTAATTTTAGCAATACTTAAAGACCAAATTAGATTTAAATGTGATACCTGTGCCTTATAGAGTCAACTTCTTGCTTATTACCAATAATATGTCAAGTAATTGGATGAACAATCACTACTTGGGTGAATGACTATCCTATATGCTATGAAAATCCTAAGACCTAGGTGTGATGCAAGAATCTTGGTTGATTTTAAGTTATAGGCCTATTCTAAATGTAACCTTTCTCTTAACTATTTTGGAACTAGTCTCTAGAGTAGGTTGTGGGATAGAAGCCACTGGGAAGCAAGAAAATACTTGATTAACGATACCTTCCCCCCCCCCCCCCCGGTGTTCTAACCACTAGATGCCTCCAATGCTATAGAGAATATGGCTTTGACGACTGCAAGGTCATTGTGTTAAAGACTAAAGAGGTGTTAAGTCCCTCAAGCTAAATTGAGAAAGGTAGTACTATTGTCTATCAACCAATCTTATGCTTGGAGATAAGTTATTAGATGCAATACTAGTCCTAGAATGAGATGCAAGGATTATGAGCACTTCTTGAGTCAATATTGTTTAATGTTCTTTAAGTACGTAGTATTGATTATCTTATAACAAGGGTACTTACCAATAAATTGAGAGACAACCTTAAAACAAGACAACGTGCTCAATGATACAAGTGCCAACAAGATACAAGATATAATTCCTCAGAAAACACAAGAGATATCAACTTAATACATGAATTATCAAATGAAAGTTAGAACAATTAGCCAATAATTCTCAATACAAGATACCAATTATTAAGGTAGAAAATAAGATTATCAATGCTTGTTTAAAGGCTTCCCAAGATATGCCAATATTAATTAATGCCAATTATGAAAACAAAAGATTACCCAAGAGATTAAATCTCGAAAAAATCCAATAAGCATTTAGGCTTATTCACTTAAAAAAGCAAGATGATATCAATGTGCTTAAGAGAATGAGGTTATTAGATGTGAACTTATGAAAACTTTGAAATTCACAATGAACCACAAGTGTTAGTACTCTAATTGTCAAATCATTTAGCAACTAAATTGGAAGCAATGCCTTTAATTACAAGCAATGGAGCATGAGCAAGTGAAACTAATATATGTTCTTATGAATTCAACAAGCAATAAATAACTTCTAAGACATTATGAGATTAGTGAGTTACCAATGTGATAACTTGTGCCAAAATGTGTCAAACAATTTCCAAATGCCAAACCAAGTTTAACAATATGACATTTTAAATATTTTTTAACCTTGTTATGATGCAAATACCATTGTTATATCAGATTTCTTATGTAGAGATGAGAATGACCAAAACTCATAGCTTCATGCCAAATTATGATTGCCAAACTTACGCAATTTATTCCTTGATGTATCAAGCAACTTATGAATTGATTTTATGCCAACTTAAGGTGCTTTTTACCACTTTTATGATTTTAATTTCTTTCCGAAGCAAAAAAAATGAGACAAAAAGGGTTAGGAGGTCAAACCCTGAGGCCTTAGGCCTTGAAGTTCACTTTCCCAAATCACCCAATTTTTTACAATGACTAGAATACCTACAAACACCAAAACTTGTTCCAAATACCTCTACAAAACACACCAATATTTAGTCCAGAAAATGAAAAATCACCCACAGAGGCAAAGAAGGCAAATGAGGGAAAGGGGAGGGCAAAAGGTAAGGAGAAAAAGCCTAGAAAGGCCTGCGACAAAGGCCTAGAGGCCAAAAAGGCCTCATGACAAGCCTTGAAATGTTGTTGCTATGCTAAGGAAGGGGGCCAAGAGGACCTAAAGGGATGCGGCCCAATGCCAAGACCTCCAAGAGACCTGTGACACCCAAGAAAGAGCCCACAAGAGGTTATTGCAAGCCAAAGAAGGTTGTGGCTTAGGGAGGAGAGGCAGTCGAGAGGAGAGGAGGATTGGAAGGGGCATAGAAGGAGAGGTAAGGTTTGCAGCTAGGCCTATAGGGCTTAAAAGTGGTGACACTAGGGCTTCAAGGGGTCACGGTAAGGAGGAAGAGGCCATATTTGGTCTGTGGCTAGGCCAAGAGGGCTAAACGACTAGGGTAGAGGAGGACACTAGGCTTAGAGGCCCTCAAAATTTTGAAACCCTTGTCCAAAAATTGAATTTGCTTCAAATCTTCAGTTTCACTACAAAACTCCTTGATGCTTGCCCTGTAAAAAATCTAGAGGCTAGATCTTACCATCAAGGTCCTAGATCTAGTCTAATCTAGCAAATATTTTTGAATCTCTCCTGCAAAAATAAATTTACAAGTACCCAAAAACCTGATATATACAAAACCCAAAACCCCAGCTGCAAAATAAAGATTAGAAAAAATTATATAGAAAAATTAAGAATTAAATTACAAATATACAAATATACAGTGCTTGAAAGATTTTTGGAGGAATATCTTTTTGTAAATTTTGACAATGGCTAGATGTATTTCGAAAGATATATATCTATAACTTAAGTGAACTAATAAAATCACATAAAATATTTGAAGTCCAAACAAGGTCAACCTGTGCCCACAATCTGTGAACTTGGAGCCCAAGGGCCGGGGAACCCAAAAACTCTATATATATCTTAAGAAACATAGTTAGATCATACATTGAATCAGATCATCTAAGATAAGCCCAAAACTTACCAATAGATTGTTCCTATCATCAACAAATGAAATAATAGTTCATATAATATTTGAAGCACAATAAAGGAAAACACATACCATAGATCAATGAGACAAATACACCATGAATTGTACCCCAAAGTCTTTTATTATGAGATTGAAACATTCCCAAAAAAACAATAGCTTCACACCAACATTTACAAAATTACATCTGACCAAAGATCAAGATGTCAAATAGAAACCAAATGTCTTCTATTTATAGAGAAATTCCTCCAAGTGGAAAATAATGGCTAGTTGGCTTGATCCCCATAAAATAATCTCAACCATTGATAAGTATTTGATCAACTTTGAATCTCTATCGTCGAAAATACTTATTTTTGAGGAATTTTTGAATTTCTCATTAAAACCATTTTTTATTAGTTCAAAAAAAAATATTTTGAACTAATTTCCTCAAACATTTGGCTTTGACTCAACCACCAAGGTCCAAGAGTCCAAATTTTCTTGAAACTTTCAATATTCCCTTGGTGGAGGACCTTTGAAAATTAACTTATTTTATTCCAATGAATTTTTCTACTTGAAGAAATTAATTTCTCTAACATTTTAATTTTGACTCTAAATTAATTAATTTTCTCACTTAGGATTTAATTTTATTTTTGCTAGAAAAATTAATTAATTGACTCATGAGGGGATTAATTAATTTTGCACCCTCAAATATTTTAGCCACTGTGTCTAAGCATGAGGGAACATGCACTAAAATATTTTTACATAAGATATTACAATAATTCAACCCTCAAAGGGGGATACCCATTCGCTATAGACCCTCATAAAACTTACTCAATTCTGCAACACAATATGATCTAATAGACCAAGTGATTTGTAGTAAAATAGTTTATCCAATTAGCTTATAATTATTCCAAAATCAATTTTACAATAGATTCAACTAAAACACTAGAACTCACCTAATACTTTCTCGACAAATTCCACCATAGCTTTGGGGTTGAGGTTGGAGGGAAAAACTTTGTCTATCATCCGTGTCTAGAAACACAAATAATCAATGAGATGAGAAACCTTCTAGGATGAAATCTGTTACCAAAATCCTAGGCTTACCCAAGTTGTTACATAATTTAATAGTTGTAATAGCATGATTTACATTATAAACTTGCATAATGGGTTTACAATGACATAGTAATTTGATGGCTGGTGATCTTGATCTTTGAAAAATTTGCCACAACAGCTTCCTTAGAACTATGAAAAAATGGGTGCAACATCTAGCTCCATATGGGGACACATTGCTTCCATGAAGTGACCTAAGAATCCATAATCTTGTATCCAAGAAAATATAAGTCCATCAAAATAGATATCTATTCAAAATTGAAATCATCATGCATATATAGAATATCTCTTGGAATAGAAAAAATCTATTCTAACAAAATTAAATGTAAAGACATAAAACATAAGTGCATAAAATAAAACTAACTAATGACATAAATAAAAGGATGTAGGGTTAGGGATACCATGCAAATATTCCCAATGGCATCATATGTCATATGTGTGGCACAATCCGGAACATTTTCTTACTGAAAGGTAAATCAATAGGTTGTTTATCAGAAGTCCCTTGCTGAAACTTGACCCTTTTTTGTTGATGTAGATGTTCATTACTATGTTGCATATCTCTGTCAAACTAAAACCTGTTTCTTTTCTTGCTCGAAAAGTGACATGAAAGACGAGATGGGGAGAAGTGATAAACCAACTAAATGAATTTTGTCTCATAGTGTGGTGGATGATCCTACGGTATAATTTCCTCACCATTTTGCAGCCTGTACGGAACCTCGACATGGTATCTTCTTTCTACTTCCCTATATAACCTAACTATACCACCTGCTTTTGCGGGAATATTGGCATAAGATAAATCCATTTGAATAGATCCACCTAAGTCAACTACAAACTTTCTTGACAGAAGAATTCCCCACACTTCTGGCGCATCAATAATTGCTACATCCATGGTGATGATTTTATATGGGTAATTTTCCAATGAAACTTGTAAATATTTAACTACACCAAGGACTTCGATAATTTTGGAATACATAGAACATATGTTATGATAAGGCCTTGAGATTCTAAGATTTAGTTGATTCCTAACATTTTTAGTCATAACATTTGTTGAAGCACTTGAATCCAATATGAAATTATGAAGCAAACAGTCATTAATATCTAAGGTTAGGAAGAAGGGCTGATGATCTTCATTGGTCATGTAGCAATTTAAATCCTTCATTTTGATTTCTTCGTCTTTAAGATGTGTGTCAATCTTTTCCTATTGAGATATTCCTAAATATTTGAAGAATGAATCTCTTTGTGATGGGATCTTCAAAAGTTCCTAGACTGGAACTAATATTTTGATATTACCAATCCATGCGGCCCAATCAAATTTTAAACCTGACTTGTACCTTTTAAATGCAACTTGCTTACTCTGATTCTGTTCTTTACCTTTCCTCTGATAAGTATAACCTTTACTTCTAACTATTTCCAAAATATTTTCCTAAGATAGCTTTTCATTGTACATCTGTGTGATAGGATCTTTCTCATCATTGAAGTTATTGATGGAGAAGGATGAAGAAATCATATATGCACAATGACTGTCGTTAGGAGAATTCTGACTTACACTATTTATTTGCTCATTTTTCACTTCATCAAAGAGTTTCTTAGCAAGAGCACATGAATTTACCTCATGAAAAATTTCACATGGTCTACAGAAAGGGATAGGTAGATCAACAACATTGGCAGACTCAAGTGGGGTAGGAGGTTTTTGATCATTTGGAGGATTCTTTCTTGGTCGTGGATTTTTGTTTCCTCTGTTATTAATGTTAATTTTAGGCTGAACATTCTGGTTTTGATTTCATTCCATTTGAATCAACCTAGATTGCATGACATTTATTTGCTCAACATGTTCGATTCTCATTTCATTAATTACTTGTGTTAATTCTTTAATGGGATCATTGTCTACTTCCTTAATCTCTTTTCCTTTCTTTTTGACTTGATTTCTTTCAAAAGTAGGAATCTCTGACTTACCCAAAGATTTCTTGTCCTTTTCTAATTCTTTCATTGTATTTTGAGCAACAACTAAAGTAGCAAGCTTGGCACGTCTTATTGCATATTGAGTGTGGACACAAAAAGCTTCAAGATACTGCTCTAACATTGTTTTGTTAGGAAGCTTGTAATCTTGAGTCATATTCTTCAGAATATCATTAAACCTTTGATTGAATTATTCAACTATTTCACCTTCCCTTTTCTTAATAGTACTACGCTTTTTAACCAAGTATGAATGCATTAGTGAGGGCTCGCAAAGAGTCAAAAGTATTATATTCTTTGTCATGAAACCAATCTAATGCATCATCTTCTAATTAAAGGAAAAATAACTCCATTCTGGCATCTTCATGATTGTATGCAATCGCATGGGCATATCTCTGTATAAAAGTGTTCAAATTTTTTATGTGAGCTTCATCATTAACTGCATTATTCCCTTGGAAAGATGGAAGCTTATTCATAGTAGAGTCATCTGGGAGATCATGAGGATACCCTTGAATGTTGGAAAAGCCACAAAGCCTATAATAATCCATGAATTCTTGATTTAAAGGACCAGGAAAAAATAAATGGATATCAAGGAGGGCTTCCTGTTTGAGAAAGATTAAATTCTTTCTAGAATGTAATTTGTTTAACCAAGATCTTAAATCTTTTTTAGGATCAGGAGCAGGGTTAACTAAGCTACTAGGATTTCTTCTAGAGTAAGCTCTTGTATATGGATAAGTGGAGTTGCCACCTAAACAACAAACCAACCCAAACATCCAGGTGATAAAGGTGTGGATATACAAGATGAAAGGATTAGTGAGATGTGTTATCACTTAGAATTAAAATTTTATGTATATAGTCCTTTGTCCTAGTTAAATGTCAAAGGTCTGTGTCAAATGGTGTTCGTTTCATATTTCATACTTAGGATTGGGAGTTTCAAAGGTGTTTGTTTCGAATTATTCTCTAATCCTATTGGTTTTCCCCCATCATCATTGTGTTATAAGCCATGTCTTGTCTTATTCTATCCACCGAGTCTTTTCGTGATTTCGCAGCATAAACTCCTATTGGTCAATTTCACAACATGATCATTGTTCAGTCATTTCGCAGCGCGGCATCATCAAGCCCTGTAGCAGCCTATTTTATCAGAGAAAACTGTTTTTACTAGTCAACTTACGGGAGCTTTCCTGAGCAGGCGAGAATTCCATTTTGCAAACTGAAAGAGGTTTTTCTTCCTAATATGCTACACTACAAAAACCTCTTTCAGTTTCTTCAAATTCATTCTGAGCTGGGAGAAAAGGGTGACCAAAGTCGCGCTACGAAACTGCGAAACTGCTGTAGGTGTTATTTTAAAAAACACAGGCAAACAGTTTGATGAAAGAATCAGAAATTTGCAAAGAGAACACCTCAGTGACGTGAAAGGAATTAAAGCAAGCTGCCATAGCCATTCAACATATGCCAGGTGTACCTTTAGTAAAAGGTAAAATGTTTTAAGCTAAGTTTGGAATTTTTGGTTATAAAGCCACTTTATTCTTGGTGATTAGGGTTTGAAGGGAGCTGCATACGAAAAGTTTTGATTGGCACACCTGTCCATCAAAGAAGCCTCCAGTATATTAGGAACGTGGTAATGCCATGTATTATCAGGTTATTAAAGACTTAAGGGGCCTACTGCTGCATATTCGATGATGCTAGGTGATGGAGAACCAGAACCAAAAGTTTAGGGATATTCTCAGCCAACATGGAGCGGATCAAAGTCTTCAGCATCCAAAGCAAACATGGAACATTAATTGCTTATCTCATGCCATCTCAGTCAAATGCAAAGGAAACCAGGTGTCAAAGCTGCAAGGAGCTTGCAAAACTAAAAGCTCAGCTAAGTAAGTTAGCTGCCAAATAAAATTGCAAATTTTAAAAGTCAGGTGCTACCCCAAGATTTTGTTTTATTTTCTTAAGTTCATTGGTTTTTGAGGCATGTAAGCACAGCATATAAAAGGAAGATAAATTAGGAGTTTTGAAGCCAGAAGCAAAGCTGTTGCAGTCACAAAGGATATTGATAAATTTATTGAAAACTGTATTTTTGAAAAGAACAGCAGTTTCGTAGCGCGCTACGAAACTGCTGTAGATGACTGTTTTGTAAGAAAACAATGAAGTTGATGCTGAGGTCAGAAAATTTTGAAAGGAATGCCTTGAGGGCAGGAAAGAGACCATACAAGGCTATCTAAGCATTCAAAGAGTGACAGGTGTAAGTGTTGGATTAAAAGGTGAAATATTTTGTTTTTTTGCTAAAGTCTTCCTAAAGCTACTTTATGACCGAATTATTAGGGTTCTGGTAGGGTTACCGGAATCTTGGGTTGGACACCTGTTAAGTTCACAAAGCATCCAGATCATAAGGCATATGGTGTTATGCCTGGTTATTAAAGGTATTAAATAGTTCGAAGCATGGTCTTTTGGAAATGAAGACTGATGGAAGGCAGGGACCGTGAAAACAGGGCACACATCTTCACCAACTAATGAGTCATCTGCACAGCTAGTATCCAAAGCAGCTTGTTCAATGAATCCCTCTCCAATATATCTCGGCCACTACAGAAAGGATACAGGTGTCAAAGCTCAAGAAAGGCATCATGCACACGAGGAGATAGAATTAGAGTTTCAATATGATTAGGACTCTATGTATTTAAAACACAATACCTTTGTATTTAATAAGTTAGTTTAGATATAGATAAGGCAATTAATGATAGATTTTCGAGCTCCCCTCATGCTGGAGGAGGAGACTCAAGGTAGTTTAGTTTTGTTTTCCTATATATAGGAAAAACTCTGATGTAAAAAGGGGTTGGAGATTTTTATAAAAAACAGAGTTTTCATATTGGCTTATGCAAAGGACTTTGACAGTAATAGAAAGGATACTTTTTCTTCCCAAGATTCATCCTGTGTTTCAAATGCTCAAAGTATATGTGATTTGGTCTTTATTCTTCTTGTTTTACAGTTCACTAAACATGCAATCACTCTGAATTCGCCTAGTGCTCAGACTTTCTGTGTATGTTTTTTAAGTTGAGGTTCTTCTTGGTAAATGTTTTGAGTATTGAGACATTATATGCCTTGGTTTCCATGATTGAGTAGCTACTTGTTTACTGCAGAAGTTTATGACTCCATGAGCCCAATGGGTGAAGCCTAATTTTGTTGTTCCAACCAGCTTAAATTTCATATATTGTTTAAAGAGTTAGCCATCTTTTCTTGCCCTTAATGCATATCAAAAATCTGTGAGAGAGCCCTCTCTCACTAAGGAGGCTAAACCTTAGTCTAAAGCCTGGTCTGAAACAGTTTCATGAAATCTTATTAAGTAGCAGCCCTTAGTACATGATTTTATGATAACAGTGTCCATCAACTGTGGTATCTTTACCAAAGACAAAATCCAAAGGAGACCTTGGTTTGAAACCAAAACAAGAAACCAAAACAATTCTCAAAAGGAGATCTTTGTGTAGAAGAATGTTTTTCTCTGTTGTAAGCATGCTGCACATAACATAAATGTTCATACCAAAGCTTAGGATGCTTGCTGCAATATCCTCTAATTAATTAGATCACTGTCTTGTTAACTACTTTTGTTTGGCCATTAGTTTGTAGATGAAAAGCTATGTTTTTCTTTAATTTGGTGTCCATCAGTTCCCACAAACTTGACCAAAACTTTCCCACAAATCGGGTGTCTCGATCAGAAACAATGGAAGTGGGTAATCCAAAATGAACCCATACATGTTCAAAGAATAGTTTTGCAGTTTGTTCAGCTGTAATATGTTTATTACAAGGTTTCAAAATACACATTTTGTAGAACCTATCCACAATAACATATAGATAATCATGACCTTTCCTAGATTTAGGCAGTCCTCCAACAAAATCCATGGAAACACTTTCCCAAGGGTGAGAAGGAACTGGTAATGGAGTGTACAAGCCTAGTTTTATATTGCTGGGCTTTCTTTTAGCACACATAGTACACCCTCTTACATATCTAGAAACCGTCTCATTCATTTTTTGCCAATAACAAAATCTTTGCAGTTGTGCAACTGTTTTACTTACCCCAAAGTGACCTGATATCATAGAAGTGTGTGCTTCTCTAATTATCTTTACTCTTTCAGTTTGTGGAATCCATAACTTCCCACAATGATATAAGAGTCGGTCCTTTACATGATAATCCAATTCTTCTACTCGTTTGTCTTGACTTAAATTTGCATATACATCCTGAAAGTCTATATCTTTGGCATATTGTTCAATGTAGCTTTCATGTAGTAAAGAATTATGCTTAAGTATAGTAGATGCATTTATAATGGGTCTAGATAGCATGTCTGCAACGTTATAGTGTATGCCCTTTTTTATATCTGATGACTAAATGAAACTGTTGTAGAAAACCCATCCATCTATAGTGCCTTGATTGCTGTAACTTAGTTTGGGAGTGTAGATATTGGAGTGGTTGATGATTAGTATGCATTACTGTCTCTTTGCCCATTAAGTAATGTTTCCACTTTTTCACACTCTGAACTAATGCATACAAGTCTTTATCATATGTAGGATAGTTAACTACCGCAGGATTAAAAGTCTCAGAATGATAACATATGGGTTTATCGTGCTGTATCAACACTGCTCCCATGGCATAGTCACTGGCATCTATTTGGATCTGACATGGTCTTTGAATATCGGGCAGTGCTAGTATAGGTATTGTACTAATCTTTTCTTTCAAGTTGTCAAAGGCTTTCTGCGGTTTGCCTCACCACTAAAACACCTTATTCAATCCTGTTAGAGCATGTAAGGGAGCTGCAATTAAGGAAAAGTTAGAAATGGACTTCCTCCAATATTGACCTACTCCTAAGAAGCTTCTAACTTCTGTAGCAGATTTGGGTTTAGGCCAATTTACAATGATTGCCACCTTAGAGGGATCTATCTTCAATTCACCACCCCCTACTATATGACCCAAATAATTTAGATATGTTTTGCTAAATTCACATTTTGAGAGTTTAACATGAAGTTTTTCTCTTTTGAAAACATCTAGTGTCTGCTTAACATGCTTTAAGTGTTCTTCCCACATTTTGCTAAAAACCAAAATGTCATCCAGATACACAATAACAAAATCATCGAGAAAAGGTCTGAGTACATCATTCATTAATCTCATGAAAGTAGCAGGAGCATTAGTTAAGCCAAAAGACATACCCAGCCACTCATATAATCCCTGCTTTGTTTTGAAAGCAGTCTTCCATGCATCTTTTTCTGCAACTTTGACCTGATGGTATCTATTGTGCAAGTCTAGCTTGGAGAAGTAAACAGCTTCTTTCAATTGATCTAAAAGATCATCTATGCGAGGAAGGGGATAATGATTTTTTATGGTTATCTTATTCAGTGCTCAGTAATCAATGCACATTCTCCACGAACCATCTTTCTTTCTTGCCAAAACGATTGGTGACCCACATGGTGATGTGCTAGGTCTGATGAACCCTTTCTCGTGCAACTCCTGCACCTGCTTCTTGATTTCAGCATTCTCTAAAGTGGACAACCTGTACATTCCAATGTTAGGCAATGGAGCATCTTGCTGCAAAATAATATCATGTGTTATTTCCTTTTTGGGTGGTAGACCTTTAGGTTCTTGAAACAAGATATCATACTCTGAAACAACCTTTTCTAAATCAACTTGCTATTTAGCATTACAGCCCTCAAATACATTGGTTTTATCCAGTTTCTTTTCCTTTAAAAACATCAGTAAGAATTATTTGCATGAATTTATCATTCGTTTCATCTGCCCTGAGTTTATGAGAGTATAATTATTCTTGAGCTTATGACCTCTTACAAAGTATTTGATTCCATCTTTAACAAGTAGATACTTGTTCTCAACTCTATAGAAAATAGCTTTTCTATCATACAAGTAAGGACTTCCTAAAACCATTCCACATGTATCCAAAGGAATTATGTCTAACTCAACCTCATCTACAAATGCTGACCCAAAAGAAAACTTGAGTTTTCATTGTCTAGTCACTTGTAGTTGTGCTTTATCATTCAACCATCCTAATGGGTATGGTTCCTTGTGAGGTGTAGTTACTAATCCCAACTTCTTTACAAGTGCTTCAGAAATTGTTGAGTGTGGAGCATGACTGTTCAGAGGTCTTTGTTTCAGTCGGATGTATACCCTAGGAAGTTTGTAAACCCCTCCACGCGGGGGGGTGCGAGGGGGACCTGTCCTCCCCACGGGGGTCCAAGGGGGCCGATCCCCCCCAGCTGGGGGGTACAGGGGCCAGCGGTCCCCCAGCAGGGGTTTCAGGGGCAACACGCTCGAAGCTAAAAACAGATGTAAAATTGCCTTGTAAAAGTATAGTAATTTCTAGTCAATCTAGGTCGTTCATTAGGCGAATGATCTGACGGTAGAACTTATGTTTAGTTTAGGGTTTTTTTCCCTAGAAGACAACCCATCTCTTTGTATGAGGGCATTGTATTTGAGGCTGTGTAATATATGTGTATTCTCTGAGTGAGAAACAGAGAGGTGAGACTGTGAGAGATAACAGAGGATATTACAACGGATCTGTTGTAGGTTATGTCTCTTCATTTTTGCTAGATAATAGAAAGGAAGGACTGGTTGTTCGGGGTGGATGTAGCCCAAACTAGGTGAACCACGTATATTTGTGCCTCTCTTGTTTTATGTGTTTTCTGTGTTTATATTTCTGCAATATTCTATGTGTTTCACTGCTCCGTAATATATAATTTTCTAACAACTGGTATCAGAGCCGAAGGTCTATTTGGTTGATAATCGCAGGAAAGAAGGGTTCCTCATTCGAGTAGGAGAAATGGGAGAAGATGGTAAGTTTAGGTCGAGAAATTTAATAGCCAAAACTTCTCGTTGTGGAAGATGCAAATGGAAGATTATCTGTATCAGAAAGATCTATACCTCCCATTGGGCAGAAAAACAAAGATGTCGACGGGTATGAAAGATGAAGAATGGAACCTTCTCGATAGAAAGGCACTTGGAATAGTACGGTTGTGCCTCAAAGCATCGGTCGCCTTCAACATTTCGAAGGAAACAATGACAGAGGGTTTAATTAAGGCATTGTAGAAACTATATGAAAAACCCTCGGCCTCAAACAAGGTATTTCTTATGAAACGGTTATTTAATATGAAGATGTCGAAAGGTGGATCTATTGCAGACCATTTAAATGATTTTAACACTGTTACAAGTCAGTTCTGTTCTATAGGGGTAAACTTTGATGATGAAGTTAGAGCTCTATTATTCTTGTGCTCATTACCAGAAAGTTGGAATGGTTTAGTAATGGTCATTAGTAACTATGTTTCTGGATCTAGTACTTTAAATTTTGATGATGTTGTCGATGTTATCCTTAGCGAGGAAATGTTACAGAAAAGCTCTAGTGAGACATCGAGTAATGCTTTGAGTGCAAAGTCTAGGGGAAGAAAAATGGAAAGAGGAAAGAGCTCAGCATATCACAGTAAATCAAGGAAAGGCATATCCATGTCCAGATCGGGGATAGTGTGCTGGAAATGCGGAAAGAAATGACACCTAAAGAAAGACTATAGATCTCGGAAGGGAAAATAAGGAGATGCACAACAAGAAAATAGTCATGAAGCAAATGTGACAAGTGAGGTGTTACAAGTTTCTTTGATTCTTTCTTTTGAAAATATTACTGATTCCTGGGTGGTAGATTCAGGGGCCTCATTCCATGCCACACCCGATAAGAAATATTTTCATGACTATGTTCAAGGAGATTTTGGACAAGTTCGTTTGGGTGATGATAAACCCTGTAAAATTGTTGGAATTTGTTGTCGGGTTTGAAGAATGTTGATTTGGACTTCTGTGAGAAATGCATTTATGGAAAACAGAAGAAAGTCAGATTTCTCAGAGTTGGGAAAGAAAAGAAGAGCGAAAACTTAGAGCTTGTGCATACAGATGTATAGGGACCTGCTCAGGTATCATCTCTCGGTGGCTCTTGTTATTATGTTACTTTTATTGATGATGCAACTAGAAAAAGTTGGATTTATTGTATTAAGAATAAATCTGATGTATTTGATACTTTTAAGAAATGGAAAGCTTTGGTTGAGATTGAGACAAGAAAGAAATTGAAGTGTCCTAGATCAAACAATGGAGGTGAATATTGCAGCAAAGAGTTTGATAGGTACTGTTTAGAGCATGGAATTTGTAGAGAGAAGACAGTTCCAAGAACACCACATGAAAATGGTCTGTCAGAAAGGATGAACATAACAATCATGTAGCGTGCAAGGTGCATGAGATTGCATGTAGGATTGCCTTTACAGTTTTGGGTAGATGTTGTAGATACTGTTGTTTATCTAATAAACAGAGGGCCTTCAAGTTCCTTGGATGGTGGTGTTCCAAAGGAAGCATGGACAGGTAAAAAAGGTAAACTACTCTATTTTAAAGCCTTTTGGTTGTGAGGCCTTTGTCCATATTGATAAAGAAAATAGAACAAAGCTTGAAGCAAAGTCAAAGAAATGTACCTTTATTGGATATGGTGTTAATGATTTTGGTTATCGCTTATATGATTATGAAAGTCACAAAATCATTAGGATCAGAGATGTAATATTCAATGAAAAGGTCTTGTATAAGAATCAGTTGCAGGAAAAGAAACGGGAAGAAGAAAACAAGGAATACACAGTTCTTGAAGAAATCACTGAAAAAATAAAGGTGCCTGAAAATAATAATAATCAACAACCACAACAGCAGCAACCACCACAATAGCAACAGGCACCCCAAACACCTGAAAGCGGTGTAAGAAGATCTACCAGGATAAGTAGACCCCCTAAACGATACTCTCCTTCATTATATTATTTATTGTTGACTGATTACGGTGAACCCGAATGTTATGAAGAAGAAATGCAGGTTGAAAGCAGGAAGAAGTGGGAGGTATCCATGGAAGAAGAGATGGACTCCTTAATGCATAACCAGACTTGGGATTTAGTCAGGTTTCCTACAGGAAAAACTACATTGAAGAATAAATGGGTTTATAGGTTGAAGGAAGAAGATAGAGGAAAACAGAGGTACAAAGCTAGACTTGTGGTGAAGGGGTTTGCACAGAAGAAAGGTATTGATTTTGATGAAATATTTTCTCCTGTTGTTGAAATGACTTCAATCAGAACTATTTTAAGTCTAGTAGTAGTTCAAGATTTGCATCTTGAGTAGTTAGATGTAAAGACAACCTTTCTCCATGGGGATTTGGAGGAGGAGATATATATGCAGCAGCCACAAGGATATGAGGTGAAAGGGAAGGAGAAACTAGTGTGCATGTTGAAGAAGAGCTTGTATGGCTTAAAATAGGCTCCAAGGCAGTGGTATCTAAAATTTGAAAAGTTTATGTTTGAACAAGGTTATACTAGATGTCACTCTGATCATTGTGTTTATCTGAAAAAGCAAAATGATGGTAGCTATATTATATTATTATTGTATGTAGATGACATGCTTGTTGCAGGGTCTAACATGCAAGAAATAAATGTGCTCAAAAGAAAATTGGCAAATTCATTAGGATTTGGGAGCTGCAAAACAAATCCTTGGTATGAGAATCACTAGAGACAGGAAAAATCGCAAATTAACGTTGTCTCAGAATGACTACATACAAAAAGTGTTGAAAATATTTAATTTGCACAATGCAAAACCCGTTAGTACACCTTTTGCTAGCCATTTCAAACTTAGTAAGGAAATGTGCCCAAAGACCCAAGAAGACATGGATTATATGTCTAAAGTTCCATATGCATCAGCAGTTGGAAGCTTAATATATGCAATGGTCTACACAAGGCCTGATATTGCACATGTAGTGGGAGTTGTAAGCGGGTACATGAACAATCCAGGAAAGAAACATTGGATGGCAGTGAAATGGATTCTCAGATATTTGAAAGGTACCACAAATCAAGCATTATGCTTTGGTGGTTCAAACATTTCTCTACAAGGATATGTTGATGCAGATATGGCAAGTGACAGAGATAATAGGAGGAGCACTACAAGATATGTATTTACTGTTGGTGGAATAGATGTCAGTTGGGTTTCAAAAATCCAAAGTGTTGTTACACTTTCAACAACAGAAGCAGAGTATGTTGTTGCTACAGAGGCTAGTAAAGAAATGATTTGGTTACAAAGGTTTATGGGTGAATTGGGTAAGGAGCATGATATGGGTACATTATACAGTGATAGCCAAAGTGCCATTCATCTTGCAAAGAACTCAGCATTTCATTCCAAGACTAAACACATATAGCTCAAGTACCATTTCATACAATTAGTGTTGGAAGATGGAGAGTTGAAGCTGGAAAAGATACACACTAGCCAGAATCCTGCAGATATGCTAACAAAAGTTGTAACCAAGGAGAAACTAAAAATATTCTCAGTTTCAATTGGTCTTCAAGGATGACGATGAAGATGAGAAACAACCAGGTCCAAAGAGGAGCCATTGTCCAGCAAATGAAGTAGCAGTGGAGTTGCTACAATCATTCTCTAAGTGGGAGATTGTTGTGTGTGGAGCATGATTGTTCAGAGGTCTTTGTTTTAGCCAGATGTATACCCCATGAAGTTCGTACAACCCTCCACACATGGGGGGTGCGGGGGGGACTTGTCCCCCCCACCGGGGTCTGGGGGCCAACGGTCCCCCAATGGGGGCTCGAGGGCAACGCCCCTGAAGCTAAAAATAGATGTAAAATTGCCTTGTAAAAGTATAGTAATTTCTAGTCAATCTGCATTGTTCATTAGGCAGATGATCTGACGGTAGAAATTGTGTTTAGTTTAGGGTTTTTTGCCCTAGAAGGCAACCCCTCTCTTTTTATTAGGGCATTGTATTGAGTCTGTGTAATATATGTGTATTCTCTGAGTGAGAAGCATAGAGGTGATACTTTGAGAGAAAACAGAGGATATTACAGCGGATCTACTGTAGGTTGTGTCTCTTCATTTTGCTGGATAATAGAAAGGAAGTACTCGCTATTCAGGGTGGAGGTATCCCAAATTGGGTGAACCACGTATATCTGTGTCTCTTTTGTTTTATGCATTTTCTATGTTTATATTTCTGCAATATTATATGTGTTCCATTGCTCCGTAATATATAATTTTATAACAATATTTCCAAGGTCTTCCAAGAAATATGTGACACACATCCATTGGCATCACATCACATAAAATTTTATCTTTATACTTTCCCACTTGAAATTCCACTTCACATTGTTCATTCACCAACAGTTGATGTCCCTTTTGCAACCATGACACCTTGTAAGGTGTTGGATGTTTCATTGTCTTCAGCTTCAATTTCTCCACCACTTTTCTAGAGACAAAATTGTCAGTGCTGCCACTATCAATGATCATCTGGCAACATTTCCCTTGGACTTTACACACTGTCATGAATAAAGTCTTCATTTGTGATGGTTCAACCATCTCCTTTGTGAGCTTGAGCAGAACTTTATTAACTACCAAATATTCTCCTCTCTCTAGTATATTTTCTTCTTCTATTACTATTGTTGTTGGTGCTTCTCCCTCATCTTGAGCAACAATGGCATTCCTCTAATTTGTTTCTACATTCTCTAGGCACTCAAAATCTCTGTGTCCTAGTTTGTTACATCTGTAACACCTTATTTCTCTACCTCTTCCTCTAGAAAAACTCCCTCTGCATCTTGTATCACCTCATGTGGGTGCATGCTAGTTTGAGCTACTGCTAGATCCATCTTTAGGTGCTATAAATATTCGTCTACCACCTTGAATTCCCCTTCCTCGGAAAGTACCTCTCCCTCTGGCATACTATTTCCTCATGAGTTTTTCTTCAGCTTTCAGCGCTATCTGATAAGCTTCCTCTACTGGTTTAGGAGACAGTAGAGTTATCTCATCTTGAATGTCCATCCTAAGTCCATTCATATATCTAGCCACCTTCTTATCTGTATCATGGGCTTCTCTGGCTCTTATTCTTACCTTGTAGAATTCCTCTGTGTATTCTTTCACTATCATAGCTCTCTGTCTAAGATTTTTCATCTGTCTAAACAAGGTGTGTTGATAATTACTTGGTAAAAACTTAGCTCTTCGCTTTGCAACCATCTTGCTCCAATTCTTGATTGGTTGCTTGCCAAGTCTCTTCCTTTCTACCTACACATAATCCCACCAAAGAGTTGCATGGCCTTTAGCTTGGTGAAAACAAACTTCACCTTCTTCTCATCTTCTATTTCTTCATAATCGAAGAATTCTTCCATGCCATTAATCTAGTCTATTAATTCTTCTGGATTCAGTCCTCCTTCATATATTGATACCTTTGTCTTTGGCTTGGCTATGGATCTCAACACTAACTGAAAGAACCTCATCTGGAGGAGTAACTACTACAACTTCCTCCTTTGTAGCTTCAATCTCAAGTTCAGTAACATCTCCATCATCTATGTTCCTGCCAGTTGTTAATGCATCCAATCTAGCTTGCATTTGTTGCACAACTTCCATTACTTCAGCATTTGCAACAGGTTGTGCTCTTCCACCATGTCCTCGTCCTCTTCCAAATTTGAAAACCATAGTAACTTTCCTTCTCCTTATTTACTTTTATCAACTCGATAGTTCATAACAAACTTGGAAGCGATGGTGTTGTATGCACAAGTACTAACTCTTACTGCAAGTTGTCACTTGATCAGCTGGCACAAGTTTTCTAGGAGCTTAAGCCAACTTTTATGAGTTCTCAGAAGAAGCTTTTACTGTGATGGAAGAAATATAACTCTATATGGCCTATTCTACTTACAAAAAGAGAAGAAAAACTAAAATGAAATGCAAACCCTAGCAAACCCTAATTCACCCATTAACCCTACTTTTGCAAAAAGAGACGGAAACTACTAAAATGGGTGCCATTGACTATTGAAAAATTAAATTACATGTATTCAAGCTAATTCTGAAGAGAAATGAGAAGAAATAATCTTTTTGTAGTTTGGAGAATTTTTATGTGGAATTATTATGCTTGTGATTTGACTGGTTGTGATTGTGTAGAGGTTTAGTGGCAAAGGAAGATGGAGTTGGCTTTTGTAGATGGTGAGGAAGGTGTGGAGGGTCCTAAGAAGTCCCTCATACCCTTCTGAAGAGTTCCACTGTGATCAGACTTCGAAAAATCACTCGCAGGAAATTCTATAGGAGGCTGCAGGGGATCTACAGGAGATTCTACAGGAGGAGGCTGAAAGTGGTTTTTAGAGGTTTGAAGGTGGAAAAATGATGGAAAAGGGGAAATGAAGGTTTGATGAAGGTGTTGAGGGGTCTATAACTTGTCAAGGAGCATTAGGGACAAAGGCGATGGTTGGATTTGTTCAAATGGTCAAAAAATAGATTTATGGAAAAAAATGCAAAAATTAGGGCAGATTAGCGAAATGTCGCGAATGAGTGGGGGAAATATTGAGATATGAACTGGTACAGGCTGTGTTATGGAGGAATTATGAGCTAGAATGTTTTACAATAGATCTGCACACTTACTTCTCAAAACTGACCAAAGCAAGATTCGAAAAACAAAGTTTTGTCTATTTTAACCTAAATTCTGACCTAAAACTAGAAAAATGCTAAACAATACTTTATGAACAGAAAATTATGCAAGACAACCATGGTAAATGAACATGAAATGATCTAATCATGTGAATCCAAACTAATATCAACTTCTCCAACTCGAAATATCACACTAGCAGTCGCATTCGAAGAGCAAAAACTGTGTTTTTGGTGGCAGCAGTAGTGCCTTGACCTCAAATCATGGTCCCAAGGAGGGAGAAAGGAGATCAAGACCTGCTGGTGGCCTTTTTGGACCTTTATGTTACTGTAGCAAACTACTTAAGCAACTTTGAAGCAAAAACAACTATTCTAACTATTATCTCAAAATCAGGCCCTGGAAGGTTGCAGACCAGGAAGACTTCAAGTAACTGTTTCAAACAAATCTTTTAGCTAAGGCCTAGCATCCTTAGCCTGAGAGGGCTCTCTCAAGGGATTAAAGGTTTTTTTATTATGATCAAGATGGCTAACTCTTGGTGAAACAAATAGAAATGAAAATGGTGGAAACAAAATTATCAGGTATCCATTGGGCTTATGGAGTCATATGTGATCTAGTATTAATAGTAGGATTTGGCTTTGCATAAAAGTCAAGGCATTCAGATTTCAATATAGGTAGAGCACACCAAACACAAAGAAGACAGTCAATGAGTATATGAAGGAAATTAGAACACTGAAAGTGATTTCTAAGTAATTAAATACTCATAACGTTGTAGATGATAATGAAAAGAAAACAAAAGAAACTCATACATTGAAGTCTATATGATTCTTGAGAAGCATAAGCCAGCACTGTATTACCTGAAAAATAGAGTCTTTACATAGGCCAAATATCATAACTTTTCACATAAATTTCCAACCCCTTTTACATTGCTCTTTCCCCTATATATAGAACTCTTCTATCTGACTGAGATTCCTCCTCATACATGAGGGGAACTCGAAATCTACTTCTAATGACACCTATTCAACTTTTAACTACCTATTAAATGTAATAAACTGCAACTAGACTTTCTAAAAATCTAAATCAAATAGGAGTCCAACTCCATATTATGCTAACAATAGCCTTAATTACAATCATTCTCGTTCTTTGACATGTGGTCCCTTTTTAGTTTGGCTGTGGTGGATGTTCAAAGCTCCATACTGGTCTTCAATGTCACATCTTCTCCATTTCCCTTGAACCATAGGAAACTACCCCTGTTTATCGGCCTTTGGTTTGCCTAAAAAATGTTCAAATCCAAAGAACCATGCCCTTCATCTTTGATTATCCAAAAAATATATATCAGATTGCCACGTCCTTGATGTGCTATCAACCTCTTTCATGTGTGAAGGCAAAATCTTTTCCAAGTTGTCTGACATATCTTGGACTGTAGTAAATGTGCTCACTTTATGACAAAAAGTTTAGAGATGGATTCGAATAAATGTTTCCTTCACCTGTCTTGACCTTGTTGAAAGTTGATAGCATTAGATGATACCTTGAAGATACTCCCTTTTCAAAATTTTCTGCTTGTATTTCAAAATCTGTTGACTGAGATTAGATTGTGTAGCTTTCGCAGTTTCATAGCGCGCTACGAAACTGTTGAGCGTTAGTCATCATCTTTAGCAGTTTCGCAGCGCGCTACGAAACTGCTGTGTTATTCCAAAAACACATAATTTTCTCAGACTAGCTCAACCAAAATTTTGTTGTTTTGAACCTTTTGCTATTTAAACATTCTTCAATTGCTCCAAGGCCTTTCAAAACTGAATGGAAATGTATGATTCTTCAAGAAAGATTATACCAAGCAAAACCATCAAAATTTGAAACATAGCCTTACTTGAGATTTCTTTAAGGAGATTCTTTCAACTGCCTTAACTGTATCTTTAAGTCTTCAATTTGTTTCTTCATGACCTTGATCCCAGATTTGATGTTTGTATTGACCTTTCTGATAAATTGAGCTTCCTTTATTGAAGGAACAGTCCAGCTACGGAATTGAACACTAAAATCAACCACCTTAGGAATTTGAAATGTTTGGTCCTCCCACCGAGCTTGCATTTGGTTAAAATAAGCCTCCTTAATTGCAAATTTCCTGGCAGCTTTCTTCAGTCTAGCAATTTCAAAGTTGGCCAATTCCAATATCTTTTTCAAGTCTTCCACACTATCTTCTTCTTGAATGGCAACTGTTTTGCCTTTATCCTTTCTTTCATGAGGTCGTGTCACCTCCCCTGTTTCATCTGCTCTTGGCGATACCTCCTGTATTTGTTTAAACTTCCTCGTTATGGGTCTCCTGGGCTTAAATACAAATTGATCAACCTGATCATCAAAATTTAGTTTCTTTGAGGCTTTGACTCTCTTAGCCTTGTCTTTTCCTGACTCTATCAAATCTGCTTGCACTAGTGGAGACTCTTCAATGTCAATGGCTTGCAATAAGTCATTTAAGTCTCACTTTAAAACAAGGCTTTCTTCAATAGTGACTGACTTACCTTTTTCCTTAGCTACCTGGCTCCTAGTCCTTCTTCTTTGAACTCCTTCACCTATGCTTGATTTGTGTGCACTTTATTTAACCTGAGTTTTCTCTTTAAGAGATTGCTGGGGTGTATCCTGAATAATCAATGGCTTGGTGGATTCTCTTACTTGTTTCCTTGCCTTCAACTTTGAAAACCTCTTGGATCTTGTTTCTGTCTGATGACCAGTTGTTGTTGGAAGATATTTTGCAACTTGAGGGCTTAGACCTGTCTCGTTCTTTAAACCAGACATGAATAGGAATGTGTGCTAGTCCCTACCTACCCTCTGGAGTTCATGCAGAACTATCAACTTAACCAAGCCATGGTGGAACAATGAAGTCTCACAGGCTTCTTTCTTTAGCTGCACCTTATCACACATTTTACTTAAGCTACGGAATAAGTAAAAAGGTAGATCAATAGATGCCTTTCCTGCGAAATGCAACAGAAGTTTAAAATGGTATGAATACACCTTATTATATCTCCCTTCATAGGTAAGGTACTTCTGTATACAAGTAAGCAGATTGGCATATGACTCTTTGACATAACTTCTAGGAACAGACTTGTTTAAATCTGAGTTAATGAATTCTTGCTTTAGAAACTCTTTGCATGGGTTCATATCAAATTTCAAATTCTTGAACCAACTTTCTTTCCCCCTTGGAATCTCTGTAACTGTGGATATCATGTTTGGTGAGACCTGCAATTCTAGCATACCAACCTTTGAGTTTAGTCCTCTGAAATTCAGGGAAAAATGCTTGGTAACTTGTGCATGACCTCCCTGGAGTTTCTTGCAAAAATTCCAACATCTGGCTTGTTTGAATGCATGCTCGACTTCTTTGTTCTTCAAGGTTATGTCTAAACCTTCAAGCTCGTTTCTCAAACATTTTCCTGATCTGTGGTCTTTTCTTTCTGCCGATCCCTCCATGAAGGTTCAGTGTAATGGAGGTTGGAAATGCTAGCACTGCTCAAACTCCAATCTCTGTGTCGCTTGAATGATTGAGCGCTTGATAGCTACCTCGCTTGATAACAATGTTTTCAAATTGAAATCTTGCAAATTGTTTTCTCATGCAATGAATACAATCATCATTAAGACTGTGCATAACTGGCTTTTCTTGGAACTTGCAATCCGTGTGTATCAATGTACCTAGCAGATGTAATGATGGAGATAAGCGGTTGGATATGATATGTGGAGTGCATAAATTGACAATGAATGACGCAACTATAACTTAACTTGACAGATTTGACAATTAGGAATGATTTGTTGCAGAATGCATGAATCTCCGATTTCGTAGCACAATCAGTGTAAATTTTGAATTATGCGCTACAAAATCACCTAAAACAAATCGTGCTACGAAATCACCTAAAACATGTTGCGCTGCGAAAATACTTCAAAATAGTTACATGCACTATGAAATCACCTAAATGGCTTTGTGGCATGTAGTAACTTTTAAACAAAACTGACACATGGCTATGAGACAGGTGATGAATGAGAATGACCAATGATGAATGAGAATGCATATTTGACTCAAGACTCCTAAGACTCAGACTCTAAGGCAAACAAACATCAAACTTAGACTAGCATTGACTTTTACCATAAACTAATGTGAGACATTTTGGTATTAGAATTCTTAAGTGATAACACTAACCATCAAAAGCAACCTTATTTAGCAAAGCAAGATTAACCTAAACAACAAAAATTATCTCATGAATGCAAGAAAAAGAATATAAATACACAAAGGAGGTGCTAGGTAGCTTGGGTTAGGCCCTAACCCAAGAGCTTCATTCCTCTAGAAAAAATCAGTGCTGATTCAAAACTTGGTTCATCTTCATTTATCAAAAAAATAGCAGTTACATCACAAAACTATCTTCAAAAAGAGCTCGAAAATGAGCTGAGTACGAAGTTGCACAAAAGTGCGAAAATATACTATGAAATAGCTAACCTACTAGGGCTTGAAGCCTTCTTATTTATACAAGTGGGGACTCCCAATGGTCCTCCTAAACTTAAGGAACTCGACTGCCTAGAACTGAAGATAACAGCAGCCCCACTTGACTTGCTCAGCTGCCCCTTAGAATCATCAATGTGGGCCTTTGTACTCTGAGTTGTTGATGAAGAATTCAAGGAAGGGGTCATTAAGGAAGGAAACACCCCTCCTATAAGTCCTCATCCCTATTTCCTCGAGTTTGGCTGTCATTTTGCTCATAACTTCCTGGTCCTTGTCCAAAATTGTCCAAACAAATCTACAATAAACACTCATTAGACTACATGGCAAAGTAACCATCCCCATTCACTCTATTGACATAAATATATTCAAAAACATGCACAAAACTATTGAGAATGGTGGATTAAATGCAAATAATAGCCAGAATGAGCCCATATAGTTACCAATTTCTGGGGCTTATCATCACCCCACTGTTGAATGGGTTGCTCATCCTCTGAGCAACTAATCCAGTTCTTCATCTTTAATAGCTTTAATAGCTTCCCTGACATCCCAAGCCTCTGATGTGATGTCTTCCTCTCTTCATGGAAACTTACTTTCCTATCCACTTCATCCCATTGTTTCTGTTCTTCCTCCTCCTTAACTCCTTCTCAAGTTCCTCTTTCTACTCCTCCTCTTTATTGCCAGGTGGGCTAAGGTCATTAGTAAGATTTTTGATGTCATATTCTCTAGACATGTTCCTGAAAATTTCCCAAGCTATGGGGATGGTGTAGGTGTCAAGGGCATCCTCTACCAATAATTCGATGAGCCCACGGTGGGCCAATTGGTCTGGAACCCCGACATTCAACTTGGTGCCACATTTTATCAGAGATTGGAAGAGGAAATATGGGAGACTGAGTCTTCTAGTTGCAGGTACATCCATCCCATATCTGAATTCATGCAATAACCTGAAGTGATAACCATAAACTATACTGAATCTTCCTTCACAAGAGATATATTTCATGATCTGATAGTTGGCCTCACTCTTTGGATGAGGTAAGCTTGTCCTTCTGACCCCATTATTATCCTCTACAAGATGTTCATCAAGCTAAAAAAATGTCTTTTTAGCAACCTGTCCTAATGGTTTTTCTTCTTTGCTCCAGGGGAGCCCAAGTGGAAGACCTATGATTCTGCTGATCAAATCTGGTGTAAGCTCTAGGGTCAGACTTCTAAAACTGACTGTAGCATGTGTTTTTGAATTGGGTCTTAAGGAAATTAAGAATTCCTCGGTCACCTCCTCATCATATCCATGAATTCTCTCAAAGAAAGGCATCCAGTTTTCCCTGGTGAAGAGGGCCACCACTTCTGGATGTTCATGCAATTTTCTGGAGTTCAAAGACTCCTTTCTCATAAAACCTCCTAGCATGGTGTTTAGTGACTTCTGAAAATGCTCAGGTGAGGAAGAAAGCAACAATTTTCAAAATCAGAAATAGAGGAGTGGTTGATGTTTGTCTTTCTGAAACTAGAGAGGGAATTTCTCATGTTCTTCTTTTTTCATAACATCAATTTGCAATTTTTGTCCCTTCAAACTGTTTTCAACCTGAATTTACTTCTTGACTTTTGGAAGAAATCAATACTTTGACAAAATAGAGAATATATAATACAGTGTTTTTTTTTCACAGTAAATAGACTTGCAAATTCCCAGGCTTAATTTTCTATGCTTGCACCTCTTTTTTTTTTTTTTTTTACAGAAGAATATGAGGAAGAAAAAGACAGATTTTGAGTGCAGAGAGGAAAATGGAGAGACTATATAGAATTCAGAGAAACACAGGGAGACTTTTGTGCCCACATTACTTGCCTTTTTCAACCCAATACTCTGCTTCTAATTCCACCACCTTGTATAGATATATGACATGCAGAGTGGGTTTCTGAGCCTACCTCTTTTCAAGCTCGAATTTGGCAAAAATTCTAAATTCTTCCTCTGCAGAGCTGCTCTCTGGCCTTCCTATAAAAAGCCTCCTGTAAATGGCGTTTGTGCTCCTGTAGAATGCAATAGTTCTCCTATAGAACTCGATAGGTGGGAGGGTTTTGAAAAACTGGCAGAAAACGACTGGTTTGTTGTTCTAAAGGTGGTAGGTGAGTGTTGTAGCCGAGAACTCATTGATGCAAATGAAAACAAAAGGTGGTGGAGGCTTAGACTACACTATAATTAAGCTAATGGCGTGATCTACAGTGACGAGGTGAGGTGAAAGGATGGGCACATTATCCCCATCCAGACCATTGGTCCTTCTCCAGTGCCATTATGGTAGTTCATGTTACCTGACTACCATCACCTCCATTATTCCTGTTATATGCCGCCACCACTACCAGTTCTGAGTTTTTTCTTCCCGAGTTGATGGGCCGCATGTGCTGATTGCATATTTGAACTATGGTTGAAATTGGACGAGGCTCATTTGACTCCACAAGGGTGTTTTGAACTAAACGAGGGTTGCCAGTTAGCTGGCCACCAATTTTGCTTAATCATGACCATCCTAATAGTTCATGCAGTTCCTAAATAATATTCATGTAACCGAGGAATAGGTTTAGCCACTTACCTGTTAGTCACTGTTGTGCTTTGCATGTTGGACTTTGGCACTTCATTTTCTCATTGTTGTTGCTGCTAGTGCTCTGCATGCTCGGACTTTGGCTTATGCTAGTGATTTTTTAATCAGGCTCTGCTCCTTGCATGTTGCATACATCTTGGCTGTGTTGACCCTGTTTCTGGAGCTTTTTCTTTAAAGAGATCAGCTGAAGATGATTTTGAACGAAAGGAAGAACAGCTGGAAGGCATCACGTAAGAACAAGTGAAGAATGTTGTTGTTTTATTCATTATATTTTTTGGAAGAAAAAACAAAGGAAACAGAATTTTGTGTTTTCTTGTGTGCAGGGAAGAAAAAGCGAGTGGAAATGTGGGTGTGTAGGGATGGAATGGAGAATTAGGATGATGGATGCTGGTAGAGAGGTCCATAGGCCTTCTGAACAAATTTCTAGCCCTTGGATTCTTTTCTAAACTTGAATTTGAGCTCTATGTGATTTCTACAGGAGCCTCCTGTAGAATGCACAGAGTTTCCTGTAGGATGTGAAATCTTCAGGACTAGTGAGACCAAGGCCTGAGAAAGATAATGGCGAAGGAGGAATGGACTATGAAGGGTATATGTAGCCTGGTCATGTCCTTTTTCCTTGTGTGACCCTCTTGCAATCTGCAAATGCATTCAAAATAAGTTATTTTTTTCTGTTTTTTCTTTTTTCTTTTTTCTTTCTTTTTATGAGACAGCTGGAGCACCTCCAGGAGGTTTTCACCCTCACTGCTTGCCCTGGGAACCACCAAGAGGTTTTCACCCAGGGATATTTTTTATTTTTTATTTTTTTCTTTTATTTTCTATTTTTTCTTTTTTTTTTTTAGCACAAGGTGTGGGTGGAGTGGAAGAAAGACCTGCTCCACTACCAACACTATTTTACCTAGATTCTTAATGAATTCTTGCTTGGAAAGGGGCTTTCTGTAGATCTTCAATCTATGCCCATTGACAAGCATGGGGATGGCTTTTTCATCAATGGTCTGGATCAGGACTGAACCATTGTCGTTGCATTTTTCTACTAATGTATGGTCCCAGCTATCTTGTCCTAAGTTTTCCCTTGAAATCTTTATATCTTGAATCATACAACAGCGCCCAATCTCCTTACTGGAATTGTTTTTCTTTGAGGTGTCTGTCATGCCATATTTTTCTTTGAAGTTGGACTACCTCTGAGTGGAGAAGGGCCTACAATCTCTGTTCATCCAATCCATTTAGCTGAAGCAATCTTTCCTTTTGTGCATGGTTGAGATCTAGGTCCAGCTGAGCTACCATCCTTAATGTGTTATATTCAAATTCTATTGACAACAGAGCCTTCTTACCATAGACTAGCTCAGAGGGTGTGAACCCTGTGGTGGTTTTCCAGGTGGTGTTATAGGCCTAGGTGGCCTCAACCAATCGATCTGCCCAATCTTTTCTGCCACTGCTCACTACCTTAGTCAAAATTCCTTCCAAAGCTCTGTTAGTGACTTCCACCTATCCATTTTCTTGTGGATGATAAGGGGTGGAAGTTCTGTGCTTAATCTTGGGATGTGTGAGCAGGTCTTCAACCCAATTGGAGGTAAACTGACTCCCTTGATTTGTGACTAACTCTCTTGGATAGCCAAACTTGTAAAAGATATTTTCCCTCAAAAACTCAGCTACTTTTTCTTCTGTTGCTCCCTTGATCACCTTTGTTTCTGCCCATTTTGTCAGATAATTAGTACACACAATGATGTAAGATTTTTGTTTTGAAGGAGGGTTGATAGGACCCACAACGTCCATGCCCCACTTCTCAAATGGCTCGAAAGTCACTTGAGGTTGTAGGGGCATATCATCCCTTGGAGTAGGTCTCCCCATCCTTTGACATCGGTCACATTGGCTGATATATCTTCTGACATCTTAATGAAGAGTGGGCCAATAGTAACCTGCTTGCAGGATTTTGAAGGCAATCCTCTTTGCTGCAAAGTGGCCCCCATAGGGCCCATCATGACAGGCTAGGAGGATGTCAAAAAATTCCTCCTCCCTGACACATCACCTCAAAATCTGATCTGGGTTAGGTTTAAAAAGATTTCCCCCAATCCAGGTGAATGGGGCACTCTTCCTCACGATCTTGCTCTTCTCTTTTGAGGACAGGTGTGGCGAAAACTGTGCTGAAACCAAATAATTTTCTATATCAGCAAACCATGGAGAGAGTACTAAAATAGCGAATAGGTATTCATCTGGGATTTGATCATCCACCATTCCTTCTTCACCTATAGGCATATCTAGTCTAGACAGAAAATCAACAACAACATTTTCCTTACCCTACTTATCAACAATGGTCAAATCAAATTGCTGCAATAAAAGCAACCATCTAATGATGTGAGCATTTACATCTGGTTTATTCATCAAATACCTAATTGTAGCATGATTAGTGTGTACGAATGTTTGATAGTCGATGATGTAGTGTCTAAACTTATTTAGGGAATGGACTATAGCTAGGAGCTCCTTTTCGGTTACAATGTAGTTTAGTTCTACCTTGGATAGGTTTTTACGGACAAAATATATGGCATAAGGTAGGTTCTCCTTAACTTTCCCTAAGGCTACTCCTATCACTTTCTTCGAGTCATCTGTGTGAATGTGGAAAGGTAGGGCCCAGTTTGGACCTCTCAAAATTGAGGCAGTTACTAGTTTACCTTTCAAGGTATCCAGAGCCTCTTGACAGTTGTCAGTCCATATGAACTCAACATCTTTTCCCAAAATACCAAACAATGGAGAGGCTAGCTTACTAAAATCCTTGATGAATCTTCTATAATACCTTGCTAGGCATAGGCAACTATGAACATCTCTTACCTTTTGAGGAGGTGGGACCCTTTGGATGATAGAAATCTTGTTGGGATCCACCTGTAACCCTTGCTGAGAAATTGTATGACCTAGCATGGTCCCTTCAATCATCAGGAATTCGAATTTTTCAGCATTGAGGGATAGGTTGATTTCAATGCATTTGGCTAAAACTTTTCCCAAGTAAGTCAGATCTTCCTGGAAGTTAGAACCATAAGGGGTAAAGTCATCCATATAGATTTCCACTGAATCATGCACCAATTTAGCAAATATGCTCAATACTGCTCTCTGGAAAGTGGCAAGAGCATTGCACAACCCAAAAGGAAGGACCCGGTAGGAAAAAGTGCCCCAAGGACAGGTGAAAGTGGTCTTATCTTGGTCTTCTGGGCTGATTTGGATCTGGTTGTACCCACTAAACCCATCTAGGAAGGAGAAGATCTTCTTCCCTGCTAGGTCATCTAGCACTTGATCTATGAAAGGCAAAGGGAAATGGTCTTTGCTGGTGGCCTTGTTTAGTTCCTCATAATCTACACAAATTCTCCACTTCCCATTTTTCTTTGGCACTAGCACCAAAGGAGAAACCCATTCGCTATCAGAGATGGGGTATATGAACCCTACATCCAACAACTTTTGCATTTCTTCTTTGACAATGTCCTTAAGGGCTAGATTCATCCTCCTTTAAGGTTTCCCCACTGGTTTACAATCTTCTCTAATGTAAATGTGATGAGTACAGACTGAAGGGTGGACTCCCTTCATCTCCTTATAGCTCCAAGCAAAAGCATCCAAGTGATTGTTCAATAAGCTACACAGTTCTTTCTCCTGAGAGGTGGATAGGGATGAGTTGATCTTCAAGGTTCTTTCTAGGCTGAATTCCACATTCTTAACTCGGAGAGAGGTCGGATCAGGCACACAGATATCAACTATAGGATTGGCCTAGGTTCCTTCCACCAACTCTTCTAACGGTAACACACTATGGGGTGGATTCTAAATCAAGTTTTCAATAAGGTCATCCTCGGTTTATGGGCCCCCCATGGTAACCTCTACTATACACAATGGTGCGGAATAGACTTCATCCTCATCTTCCTCTTCCAACCAGAGAGGTAGATCATGTTCTACCAAAGGTTGACTAGCTGTTTGGACATATGCCCATTCTTGATTGTCATGTTCCCAGCTCGACAACTGATGTAGGCATCTATAATAGCCAACCAAGGTCTCCCAAGAATGAGAGGATACCTGGTGAGCTTTGCCTTCGACTGGAGGACCAAGAAATCAAAAGGATACTCCCAGGAGTCAATAGATACCATTACATCTTCCACAATCTCCTCAGGGGTCACGGTGGAGCGGTCTGCTAACTGCAGTACTATTGAGGTATTTCTCAGGGAACCCTGAATGTTGATTTTTGGCATAGTGTCCTTGGTCATCACATTAATGGAAGCCCCTAGATCAATCAAGGTATGGGGGATTATGGTGCCATTGATGTGGACATCGACTACAGGAACCCCAAGGTCTAGATATTTTGGACAGATTACCTGCCCCAACATCAAGTCGGATAGTTGTCCTATGAAATTGATAGTTGGGGCATCTCTCTTGTGCCTGCCTGGGTGTCTGAAGCACTTCTCCTTGATCATCTTGTTTTATATGGTCACATCTTTTATGGCTTGGAGAAGTGGTATTTTTACACATAACTATTTTAATTCTCCCAGAAGTTCAGTTTCTTCTAGGGTTGGTTGTGTGGTTCTAGTTAGTCTCTCAGGAAAGGGTGGAATGACTTTTGGTTTACTTTCCTATTTTTCCTCCTCATCATCCTTAAGGGGAGGTTGGCTATCTGAGAGAACCTTCCTAGACCATAGGTTAATCTCCTAAATCTCCACAGCATAGGTCGGACATGATGTTTCTCCACTATATACCTGTTGGGCCTATCTGTTGTTGGGGTTCGGGTTCTGTTGAGTAGGTATTTGGGTTTTCTTGGTGGAGTAGGAGGTAATGGTTGTGGTTGAGCATGAGGTGAAGGCAAAAGAGCAGGAGGAGAGTTTTACTAGGGCCTCCACCCCTGTTGAGGTGCATTCCACTGAGACTATGGCTAAGCATAAGAGTGAAACGAGTTAGCAACTAGCAGAGCCTAGTATTGAGGAGGCTATGGAAAAGGAGGGGGTGTGGATTAGGAAGGATGAGCAGGGGGACCCCAAGAAGGCATGGAAAGTGGCTTGATTCAGGTTGTAATAAGTCTAGGATGTCCCTTGCATTCCCTACTAGTAAGTTCTGGGTCCATGTGGCCTCCTTTGGTTCATGAAATAGAGTGGTTCAGTGGCTCCATTAGCCCCTTGATATGCAGCTTTGATTCCAGACAAGGAAGGGCACGGATTCATAGGATGGTCTTTTTCACAGACTAAACACACTTCTATAGAGTGCAATGGACATTCGTTCCTAGGATGCTTTCTAGTGCACCTGGGATAAAATATAGCCAAAGCCCTCTCGACTTCCTCTTGTTTCCTTTTGATATGCAAGGTACCCATTTGCATGGCAAGAGTCTGCCTCACCTCACTCTTGAAATCTTCCAACTGGTTCTCAATTTCATTTCTAAGGGATGAACTGGATGAGGACGTACTGGCCAAAGGTTGACTTCCCCTACCCCTCTTTCTAGCTGACCTAGAATGGTTTCTAAACACATCCTTTATGCCATCATAAGGCAGTTGGTAGATGTCTCCCCCAGCTAGAAAATGGAGGGTATCTAGAAGGTCTTCAGGGACTCCTTTGAGCAAAACCAACTTTAGAGATTTGGGGTCAAATGTGCACCTAGTCCTTTTATAACTGAGTCGAAACCTCTCTTCATAGTCTTCTAAAGATTCATCACTTCCCATGGTCATTCAAAAGATTTCTTCCTAGGTATCCTTTGACCTACAGTTGTCCTAGTACTTGTTGTTAAAGGCTTGCTACATCTGAGCCCAAGTTATGATACTGTTTCCAGGTAACCCCATGAACTAGCGCAATGCTACATCTTTGAGGGTAGAAGGGAACAGTTTCAACTTCTTCTTGTCCTCTGCATAGTCATAGGTTCGACAAAGAGCAGTAAATTCAAAAAAGAAGGTATCAAGATCCTCGGTAGTCAGTCCATGGAAGTGAGGTAAGGCTGAAGGACTTATGTTTTTCATTTTTGTGTCCCCATTGGTCTCTCAGATAGGAAGGGTACCTTCTATTCTTTCCCCATCTCCACTAACATTTCTGTTTTCAGCCATGGTCTCAGGAGGAATGATTTCTTGCTCTTCTTCTGTTATAGGATCTTTGTATATCTCTGGAGGTTCACCTATAGGATCTTCTGGATCACTACCACCAAAAAAGAGAGAAGGGTGACTTAGTGATGTGGTGGGGGTGTTGGGTAGGAATTTTCCTGAATTATCTTTGTTCCTATGAGGCATGAAAGGAAATATATTTTCTTGGGTGATTTTTGTGTTTTCTTTGCTTGTATCTACAAAACTGAAATGGATTGACCAACAACTTGCAACTAACTGAAATGAATCTTACTGAAATGGAAATTACAGAATTGAAATGAAAGCAGGAGATGACTAATCTACTTTGTTGGAATGGAAGCTGCAGAATTGAAATGAAAGTAGGAAATGTCTAATCTACGCTTGCTAAAATGAAATTGCATAATTGAAATGAAAGCAAGAAAAGTCTAATCTACGGTTGCTGAAATGAAATTGCAGAATTGAAATGAAACAACTACTCTACTTTTGCTTAAATAACCTACTTAGCAGAATGTTGTAGTAGAAAATAGAAGAAAAGAAGTAATCACAAAATACTTTGACGCTTTCCCGGCAACGGCGCCAAAAAGAGTGGTGATCTCCAGTATTGCAGCAATAATGTTGCAACTCTTGGGGCTTCCTTCTTTACTTTTATCAATCCGGTAGTTCGTAACAAACTTGGAAGCGACGGGTTGTATGAAAAAGTACTAACTCTTACTGCAGGCTGTCACTTGATCAGCTGGCGCAAGTTCGCTAGGAGATTAAGCCAACTTATATGAGTTCTCAAAAGAATATTTTATTGTGATGGAAGAAAGCTAACTCTACAGGGCCTATTCTACTTGCAGAAAGAGAAGAAAAATTGAAATGAAATGCAAACCCTAGCAAACCCTAACAAATCCTAATTCACCCACTAACCCTACTTTTGCAAAAAGAGATGGAAATTACTTGGGTGCCATTGACTATTGAAAAGGTAAATTGCATGTATTCAAGCTACTTCTTAAGAGAAATGAGAAGAAATCATCTTTTTGTACTTTGGAGTATCTTTATGTGGAATTATTATGCTTGTGATTTGACTGGTTATGACTGTGCAGAGGTTTGGTGGCAAAAGCAGATGGAGTTGGCTTTTGCATATGGTGAGGAAGGTGTGGAGGGGTACTAATAATTCCTTCATACCCTTCTAAAGACTTCCATTGCGATCAGACTTCAAAAAATCACTCACAGGAAATTCTACAGGAGGCTATAGGGGATCTACAAGAGATTCTACAAGAGGATCTACAGGAGGAGGCCGAAAGTGGTTTTTGGAGGTTTCAAGGTGGAAAAATAATGGGAAAGGGGAAATGAAGGTTTGATGGAGGTGTTGAGGGGTCTATAACTTGTCAAGGAGGATCAGGGACAAAGGAGATTATTGGATTTGCTGAAATGGTGAGAAAACAACTTTATGGAAAAAATGCAGAAATTAGGGCAAATTGTCGAAATGTGGCGAATGAGTAGGGGAAATCTTGAGAGATGAATTGGTATAGGTTTTTTTATGGAGGAACGATGAGCTAGAATGTTTTACAAGAGATATTCACACTTATATCTCAAGACTAACCAAATCAAGAACTGAAAAACAGAGTTTTGTCTATTTTAACCTAAATTCTGACCTAAAACCAAAAAAATGCCAAACATTACTTTATGAACAGAAAATTATGCGATAAAACCATGGTAAATGAACATGAAATTATCTAAGCATGTGAATCCAAGCTAATATCAACTTCTCCAACTCGAAATATCACACTAATAGTTGCATTGGAAGAGCAAAAACTGTGTTTTTGGTGGCAGGAGTAGTGACTTGACGTCAAATCATGATCCCAAGGAGGGATAAAGGAGATCAAGACCTGCTGGTGGCCTTTTCAGATCTTTTTCTATTACTGCAGAAAACTACTTAAGAAAATTTAAAGCAAAAACAACTTTTCTAACCATCAAAAGCAACCTAATTTAGCAAAGCAATTAGCTGGCCATCGATTTCGCTTAATCGTGACCATCCCAATAGTTCATGCAATTCCTAAATAATATTCATGTAACCGAGGAATAGGTTTATCCACTTACCTGTTAGTCACTACTGTACTCTGAATGCTAGTCTTTGGCACTTCATTTTCTCATTGTCGCTACTACTGGTGCTCTACATGCTCAAACTTTGGCTTATGTTAGTGATTTTTCGATCAGGATTTTCTCCTTGCATATTGCATACATCTTGGATGCACTGACCCTATTTCTCGAGCTTGTTCTTTAAATGGATCAACTGCTACAAGAATCCTACAGGATTTCCTGTTGCTGCTTCTCCCTCTGAAATTTCAGGCTGATGCTTGAGCAGGGGCAGAAGAGATAGCTGAAGACGGTTCTGAATGAAAGGAAGAATAGCTGGAAGGCATCAGGTAAGAACAAGTGAAGAATGTTGTTGTTTTATTCATTATATTTTTTGGAAGAAAAAACAAAGGAAACCGAATTCTGTGTTTTCTTGTGTGCAGGGAAGAAAAAGCGAGTGGAAATGTGGGTGTGCAGGGATGGAATGGAGAATTAGGATGATGGATGGTGGCAGGGAGGTCCACCAGCCTTCTGAACAAATTTCTAGCCCTTAGATTCTTTTCAAAACTTGATTTTGTGCTCTCTGTGATTTCTACAGGAACCTCCTGTAGAATGCACAGAGTTTCCTGCAGGATGCGAAATATTCAAGACTAGTGAGACCAGGCCTGAGAAAAGATAATGGTGATGAAGGAATGGACTATGAAGGGTATATGTAGCCTGGCCATGTCCTTTTTCCTTGTGTGACCCTCCTGCAATCTGCAAATGCATTCAAAAGAAGTTATTTTTTTCTATTTTTTTCTTTTTTCTTTTTTCTTTTTTCTTCTTTTTATGAGACAGTTCGGGCACCTCCGGGAGGTTTTCACCCTCACTACCTACCCTGGGTACCTCCAAGAGGTTTTCACCCAAGGATCTTTTTTATTTTTTCTATTTTTCTGTTTTTTTTAGCTCAATGTGTGGGTGGAGTGGAGGCAAAGACTTGCTCCACTACCAACACTGTTTTACCCAGATTCTCAATGAATTCTTGCTTGGAAAGGGGCTTCCTATAGATCTTCAACCTATGCCCATTAACAAGCATGGGGATGCCTTCTTCATCAATGGTCCAGATCAAGACTGAACCATTTTCATTGCATTTTCTACTGTGTATGGTCCCAGCCATCTTGTCCTCAGTTTGCACTTGAAATCTTTATATCTTGAACCATATAGTAGCGCCCAATCTCCTTGCTAGAATTGTTTTTCTTTGAGGTATCTATCATGCCATATTTTTATTTGAAGTTGGACTACCTCTGAGTGGAGAAGGGTCTGTAATCTCTATTCATCCAATCCATTTAGCTAAAGCAATCTTTCCTTTTGTGCATGGCTGAGATCTAGGTCCAGCTAAGCTGCCATCCTTAATGTGTTATATTCAAATTCTATTGACAGCAAAGCCTTCTTCCCATAGACCAGCTCATAGGGTGTGAACCCTGTGGTGATTTTCCAGGTGGTGTTATAGGCCCAGGTGGCCTCAACTAATTGATCTGCCCAATCTTTTATGTTGCTGCTCACTACCTTAGTCAAAATTCCTTCCAAAGCTCTATTAGTGACTTCCACCTATCCATTTTCTTGCGAATGATAAGGGGTGGAAGTTTTGTGCTTAATCTTGTGATGTGTGAGTAGGTCTTCAATCATATTGGAGGTAAATTGACTCCCTTGATCTGTGACTACCTCTCTTGGATAGCCAAACTTGTAAAAGATATTTTCCCTCAAAAACTCAGATACTTTTTCTTCTGTTGTTGCCTTGATCGCCTTTGTTTCTGCCCATTTTGTCAGATAATTAGTACACACAATGATGTAAGATTTCTTTTTTGAAGGAGGGTTGATAGGACCCACAAAGTCCATGCCCCACTTCTCAAATGGCTCGAAAGTCACTTGAGGTTGCAGGGGCATATCATCCCTTGGAGTAATTTTCCCCATCCTTTGACATCGGTCACATTGGCTGATATATCTCTTGACATCTTGATGAAGAGTGGGCCAATAGTATCCTTCTTGCAAAATTTTGAAGGCAGTCCACTTTGTTGCAAAGTGGCCCCCACAGGACCCATCATGACAGGTTAGGAGGATGTCAAAAACTTCCTCCTCCCTTACACATCACTTCAAAATCTGATCTGGGCTAGGTTTAAAAATATTGCCCCCAATCCAGGTGAATGGGGCACTCTTCCTCACGATCTTGCTCTTCTCTTTTGAGGACAGGTGTGTCAGAAACTCTGCTGAAACCAAATAATTTGCTATATCAACAAACCATGGAGAAAGTAATGAAATAGCGAATAGGTGTTCATATGGAATTTAATCATCCACCATTCCTTCTTCACCTGCAAGCAGATCTAGTCTAGACAAAAAATTAGCAACAACATTTTCCTTACTTGGCTTATCAACAATGGACAAATCAAATTGCTGCAATAAAAGCAACCATCTAATGGTGTGAGCATTTACATCTAGTTTATTCATCAAATACCTAATTGCAACATGATCAGTGTGTATAACTGTTTGATAGCCAGTGATGTAGTGTCTGAACTTATTTAGGGAATGGACTATAACTAGAAGCTCCTTTTCGGTTACAGTGTAGTTTAGTTCTGCCTTAGACAGGTTTTTACTGACAAAATATATGGCATAAGGTAGCTTCTCCTCAACTTTCCCTAAGGCTGCTCCTATCACTTTGTTCAAGGTATCTGTGTGAATGTCGAAAGGTAGGGCCCAGTTTGGACCTCTCAAAATCGAGGCAGTTACTAGTTTACCTCTCAAGGTATCCAAAGCCTCTTGACAGTTGTCAGTCCATATGAACTCAACATCTTTTCCCAAAAGACCGAACAATGGAGAGGCTAGCTTACTAAAATCCTTGATGAATCTTCTATAATACCCTGCTAGGCCTAGGAAACTCTGAACATATCTTACCTTTTGAGGAGGTGTGACCCTTTGGATGATAGCAATCTTGTTGGGGTCCTCCTGTAACCCTTGCTGAGAAATTGTATGACCTAGCATGGTCCCTTCAGTCATCAAGAATTCACATATTTTAGGGTTGAGGGATAGGTTCATTCATTGCATTTGGTTAAAACTTTTCCCAAGCTCTTCAAAGCTTCCTGGAAGTTAGAACCATAAGGGGTATAGTCATCCATATAGATTTCCACTGAATCATGCAGCAGTTTAGCAAATATGCTCAGTACTACTCTTTAGAAAGTGGTGGGAGCATTGCACAACCCAAAAGGAAGGATCCAGTAGGCAAAAGTACCCCAAGGACAAGTGAAAGTGGTCTTATCTTGGTCTTTTGCACTGATTTGGATCTGGTTGTACTCGCTAAACCCATCTAGGAAGGAGAAGAACTTCTTCCCTGCCAGGCCATCTAACACTTGATTTATGAAAGGCAAATGGAAATGGTCTTTTTGGTGGCCTTGTTTAGTTCCCGATAATCTACATAGATTCCCCGCTTCTCATTTTTCTTTGGCACTAGCACCAAAGGAGAAACCCATTCGCTGTGAGAGATGGGGTAGATGAACCCTGCATCCAGCAACTTTTGCGGTTCTTCTTTGACAATGTCCTTAAGGGCTAGGTTCATCCTCCTTTGAGGCTTCCTGACTGGTTTACAATCTTCTTTAATGTAAATGTGATGAGTATAGACTGAAGGGTGGATTCCCTTCATCTCCTTATAGCTTCAAGCAAAAGCATCCAAGTGATTGTTCAATAAGCTACACAGTTCTTTCTCCTGAGAGGTCGATAGGGATGAGTTGATCTTCAAGCTTCTTTCTAGGCCAAATTCCACATTCTTAACTCGGAGAGATGTCAGATCAGCCACACAGGGATCAACTAAAGGATTGGTCTAGGTTCCTTCCACCAATTCTTCTAATGGCAACACACTGGGGGGTGGATTTTGAATCAAGTTTTCAATAAGGTCATCCTTGGTTTGTGGGCCCCCCATAGTAGCCTCTACTATACACAATGGTTCGGAATAGACTTCATCCTCATCTTCCTCCTCTAACCAGGGGGGTAGATCATGTTCTAACATAGGTTGGGCAGGAGGATATAGGACTAGTTATTTGGACATATGCTCGTTCTTGATTGTCATGTTCTCAGCTCGACAACTGATGTAGGCATCTGCAGTAGCCAACCGAGGTCTCCCCAGGATGAGAGGATACCCAGTGAGCTTTTCCTTTGGCTGGAGCACCAGGAAATCAGCAGGATACTCCCAGAAGTCAATAGAGACCATTACGTCTTCCACAATCCCCTCAGGGGTCACAGTGGAGCGGTCTGCTAACTGCAGTAATGTTGAGGTCTTTCTCATGGAACCCTGAAGGTTGAGTTCGAGCATAGTGTCCTTGGTCATCACATTAATGGTAGCCCCTAGATCAATCAAGGTATGGGGGATTACGGTGCCATTGATGTAGACATTGACTACAGGACTCCTAGGGTCTATATATTTTGGACAGATTACCTACCCCAACATCAGGTCGGACAGTTGCCCTATGACATTGATAGTTGGGGCATCTCTTTTGTGCCTGCTTGGGTGTCTGAAGCACTTCTCCTTGATCATCTTGTTGTATATGAGCACATCTTTTATGGCTTAGATAAGTGGTATTTTTACACATAACTGTTTTAATTCTCCCAGAAATTTAGTTTCTTCTGGGGTCGGTTGTGTGGTTCAAGTTAGTCTCTCAGGAATGGGTGGAATGACTTTTGATTCACTTTCCTGTTTTTCTTCCTCATCCTCTTTACGGGCAGGTTGGCTATCTGGGAGAGCCTTCCTAGACCGTAGGTTAATCTCCTAAATCTCCACAACATAGGTCGGACATGATGCTTCTCCACTATATACCTGCTGGGCCTATTTGTTGTTGGGGTTCAGGTTCGGTTGAGCAGGTATTTAGGTTGTCTTGGTGGAGCAGGAGGTAATGGTTGTGGTTGAGCATGTGGTGGAGTTAAAAGAGAGGGAGGAGAGTTGTATTGGGGCCTCCACACCTGGTGAGGTGCATTCCACTAAGGCTGTGGCTGAGCATAAGAGTGAAACGAGTGAGCAACTAGTGGAACCTGGTATTGAGGAGGATATGACCAAGGAGGGGGTGTTGACCAGGAAGGATGAGCAGGGGGACCCCAAGAAGGCATGGAAGTGGCTTGGTTGGGGTTGTAATAAGTCTGGGATGTCCCTTGCATTCCCTGCTGGTAAGGTCTGGGTCCATGTGGCCTCCTTTGGTTCATGAAATAGAGTGGTTCAGTTGCTCCTTCAGCCCCCTGATATGCATCATTGATTCTGGGAAAGGAAGGGCACTGATTCGTAGGATGGTCTTTTTCAAAGACTAAACACACTTCTATAGAGTGCAATGGACATTCGTTCCTAGGATGCTTTCTAGTGCACCTGGGACAAAAGATGGCCAAAGCCCTCTTGGCTTCCTCTTGTTTCCTTTTTATATGCAAGGTATCCATTTTCATGGCAAGATTCTGCCTTACCTCGCTCTTGAAATCTTTCAACCGATTCTCAAGTTCATTTCTAAGGGATGAACTGGATGAGGATGTACTCGCTAAAGGTGAACTTCCCCTACCTCTCTTTCTAGCTGACCTATAATGGTTTCTAAACACAGTCTTTATGTCATCATAAGGTAGTTGGTAGATGTCTCCCCCAGCCAGCAAATGGAGGGTATCTTCCCCCAGCCAGCAAACGGAGGGTATCTAGAAGGTCTTTAGGGACTCCTCTAAGCAGAACCAACTTCAAAGGTTCGGGGTCAAGTGTGCACCTAGCCCTTTTATAACTGAGTTGAAACCTCTCTTCATAGTCTTCTAAAGATTCATCAATTCCCATGGTCATTCAAAAGATTTCTTCCTTGGTATCCTTTGACATACAGTAGTCCCAGTACTTGTTGTTAAAATCTTGCTGCAGCTGAGCCTAAGGTGTGATACTGTTTCCAAGTAACCCCACGAATCAGCACAATGTTGCATCCTTGAGGGCAGAAGGGAACATTTTCAACTTCTACTCATCCTCTGCATAGTCATAGGTTCGTTAGAGAGCAGCAAATTCAAACAAGAAGGTATTAGGATCCTCGGTAGTCAGTCCATGGAAGTGAGGTAAGGCTGAAGGACTTATGTTTTTTATTTTTGTGTCCCCATTGGTCTCTCGGATAGGAAATTCACTTTCTATTCTTTCCCCATCTCCTCTAACATTTATGTTTTCAGCCATGGTCTCAGGAGGAAAGTTTTTCTTGCTCTTCTTCTGTTATAGGATCTTTGTATATCTCTAGAGGTTCACCTATAGGTTCTTCTAGGTCACTGCCACCAAAGAAGAGAGAAGGGTGACTTAGTGATGTGGTGGGGGTGTTGGGTAGCAATTTTCTTGAATTGTCTCTATTCCTACGAGGCATGAAAGTAAATCTCTTTTTTTGGGTGATTTTTGTGTTTTCTCTACTTGTACCTACAAAACTGAAATGGATTGACCAACGACTTGCAACTAACTGAAATGAATCTTGCTGAAATGGAAATTGAAGAATTGAAATGAAAGCAGGAGATGACTAATCTACTTTGTTGGAATGGAAGTTGCAGAATTGAAATGAAAGCAGGAAATGTCTAATCTACGCTTGTTGAAATGAAATTGCAGAATTGAAATGAAAGCAAGAAATGTCTAATCTATGCTTGCTGAAATGAAATTGCAGAATTGAAATGAAAGCAGGAAATGTTTATTCTAGCTTGCTGAAATGAAATTGCAGAATTGAAATGAAACAACTACTCTACTTTTGCTGAAATAACCTACTTAGTAGAATGTTGTAGTAGAAAATAGAATAAAAGTAGTAATCACAAAATACTCTAACGCTTCCCCAACAACGACGCCAAAAAGAGTGGTGAGCTCCAGTATTGCAGCAATAATGCTGCAACTCCTGGGGCTTCCTTCTTTACTTTTATCAATCTGGTAGTTCGTAACAAACTTGTAAGTGACAGTGTTGTATGCACAAGTATTAGCTCTTACTACAGGCTGTCACTTGATCAGCTGGTTCAAGTTCGCTAGGAGCTTAAGCCAACTTCTATGAGTTCTCAGAAGAAGCTTTCATTGTGATGGAAGAAAGCTAACTCTACAGGGCCTATTCTACTTGCAGAAAGAGAAGGAAAACTGAAATGGAACACAAACCCTAGCAAACCCTAATTCACCCACTAACCCTACTTTTGCAAAAAGAGATGGAAACTACTGAAATGGGTGCCATTGACTATTGGAAAGGTAAATTGCATGTATTCAAGCTACTTCTAAATAGAAATGAGAAGAAATCATCTTTTTGTACTTTGGAGTATTTTTATGTGGAATTATTATGCTTGTGATTTGACTGGTTGTGACTGTGTAGAGGTTTGGTGGCAAAGGCAGATGGAGTTGGATTTTGAAAATGGTGAGGAAGGTGTGGAGGGGTCCTAAGAAATCCTTCGTACCCCTCTAAAGACTTCCATTGTGATCAGACTATGAAAAATCACTCGCAGGAAATTCTATAAGAGGCTGCAAGGGATCTACAGGAGATTCTACAGGAGGATCTACAGGAGGAGGCCAAAAGTGGGTTTTGGAGGTTTGAAGGTGGAAAAATGATGGAAAAGGAGAAATGAAGGTGTTGAGGGGTCTATAACTTTTCAAGGAGGATCAGGGACAAAGGATATGGTTGGATTTGTTCAAATGGTGAGAAAATGGCTTTATGGAAAAAAACGCAGAAATTAGGGCAGATTGGCGAAATGTGGCAAATGAGTGGGGGAAATCTTGAGAGATGAAATGGTACAGGTTGTGTTATGGAGGAATGATGAGCTAGAATGTTTTACAAGAGATCTACACACTTACTTCTCAAAACTGACCAAAGCAAGGACCGAAAAATAGAGTTTTGTCTATTTTGACCTAAATTCTGACCTAAAACCAGAAAATGCCAAACAGTACTTTATGAACAGAAAATTATGCGAGAAAACCATGGTAAATGAACATGAAATGATCTAAGCATGTGAATCCAAACTAATATCAACTTCTCCAACTCGAAATATCACACTAGCAGTCGCATTAGAAGAGCAAAATCTGTGTTTTTGGTGGCCGTAGTAGTGCCTTGACCTCGAATCATGGTCCCAAGGAGGGAGAAAGGAGATTAAGACCTACTGCTAGCCTTTTTGGATCTTTTTCTATTACTATAGCAAACTACTTAAGCAACTTTGAAGCAAAAACAACTATTCTAACCATCAAAAGCAACCTAATTTAGCAAAGCAAGATTAACCTAAACAACAAAAATTATCTCATGAATGCAAGCAAAAGCATATAAATACACAAAGGAGGTGTTGGGCAGCTTGGGTTGGGCCCTAACCAAAGAGCTACGGCTCTCTAGAAAAAATCAGCGCTGGTTCAAAACTTGGTTCATCTTCATTTATAAAAAAAATAACAGTTACATCACAAAATTGTCTTCAAAATGAGCTTCAAAATGAGTTGGGTACGAAGCTGCACAAAAGTGTGAAAATATACTATGAAATGGTTAACCTACTGAGGCTTGAAGCCTTCTTATTTATACAAGCAGGGACTCCCAACAGTCCTTCTAAACTTAAGGAACTTGACTACCTAAAACTGAAGATAACAACAACCCTACTTGACTTACTCGGCTGCCCCTTGGAATCATCAATGTGGGCCTCTGTACTTCGCGATGTTGATGAAGAATTTGAGTAAGGGGTCATTAATGAAGGAGACACCCCTCCTATAAGTCCTCATCCCTGTTTCCTTGAGTTTGGTTGTCATTTTGGTCATAAATTCCTGGTCCTTGTCCAAAACTGTCCAAAAAAATCTGCAATAAACACTCATTAGACTACATGGCAAAGTGACCATCCCCATTCACTCTATTGACATAAATATATTCAAAAACATGCACAAAAATATTGAGAATGGTGGATTAAATGAAAATAATAGGTAGAATGAGCCCATATAGTTACCCATTTCTGGGGCTCATTCGTTACGCGTGATAAATGTGACTCTTACTAAAATTTATGACAATAAATTATGGCACGCACTGAAGAATGCCTTGATTTAACAACAAATCTAATGGTAAGGGGAAATCTCATTGAGAATTGGGAAACAAATATGGTACCTAACTTGGACATGATCGAGAGTATTGATACAAAAGACAAGCATTAATATCACTAACAACACAAGATATGTCAAAATCTCCCCGACCATAATGGGTTGGGGCGGGTCCCAACTAAAAAGACAACACACTTGTAGAAAAAGTGGAAAATACAGAATATCAAACTGACAAAATACTTTATGGACAAAACTATCCTAGCTCCTACCTACTACTCTCATAAGGAGAGGGACGCTTTATTTTGAAGTTGAAGCAGAAAAATAGGGCTTCAGGCAAGCACAATTCACCCATCTACAAAAAATTGTACCATCTAATTAAGTAAGTTGAATGACACCAGAATCTTTAATTTCTACAACATAAAATGGACCAAGCCAATGTATTTAAAGCTTACTAGGATTCTTGTGATACTTGTTGTCAAAAAGTGATACTTGGTCACCTACAAAAAATGACTTCTTCTTAATATGTCGATCGTGCCAAGCCTTCTGGCACTCTTTCTCAACAGTTTGATGAAAATAAGCAAGAAATCAAGACTCATCAAGTTGTAATAATTCATGCACTCATTCAGGAATGGACTCATATTCAAACATTCGATTTGCATGGGAAATAAAAAGATTAGGGACAATGAACTCAGTAGTAACAACAACTTCTTTACCATAAACCATTTCAAAAGGGTTATACTTATGTAACCGCTTGATCTTAGTTTTGTATGCCCATAAAGTAATAGGAACTCATTCATCCCAATCATCTCTATTAGAATAGCAAACCTTAGTAAGTCCCTTTTCTAAAAAAATATTGAAAGTTTCGACAACGCCATTGGCTTGCAGATGATAAGGAGTGCTCTTGTGGTGTTGTATCATGAAATCCTATAGCAGAGCCTAGACTGTTTCATTGATGAAATAGGAGCCTTGATCACTTTTAATACTTTGGGGACACCCAAACCTAGTAATAATGTTTTCAAAAATAAATTGAGTAGCTGTATCAACATTGCAATCTTTAACAAGAGAAACTTCCGCCCAACACATCAAATAATCTGGTACGGTAATGATATACCGAGCATGTAAATGATGAGCAGGAGGGTGAATAGACCCAATAAAATCAATAGTACATTTTTCAAAAGCAACGAGATCTTGTACAGGATGCAAGGGCATTTCATCGTGACATGACAGTCGTCCAACCCATTGACAGACATTGCAAGTCTTTGTATATTCCTTCACATCCTTGAAGAGATTCGACCACCAAAGCCAAGCTTGCAGAACCTTTCGAGCAGTAGCTTTCCCTCCAAGATGACCTCCTGAAACTCTAGCATGACATTCCCATAATACACCTTCACTTTCATGATCAAGAATACAACAGGGTAGAACTTGGTCTAGCCCCAGTTTATATAGTTGTCCTGCAATAAGTTGGTAGTCTTTGGCTCTCACCACCAAATGCTTCTTTTACATAGTATTATACTTAGGAAGACATTGCCTTGAAGCAATAAAATTGGAAACATCTTCCAAGTACTCAGGGACAGCTTCAATACAAAACAAATGAGCATCTAGCAACTGATCACCAAGTGATCCCCTCGATTTGCCTGACATCAACCTGGACAAATGGTCTAGCCCCACATTCGACCTGCACGGCTTGATAATCACTTCAAAACTAAATTCTTGAAATAAAAATAACCACTTACAAATCCTTCCTTCAAGTACAACCTTATTGACTAAATATTTCAGTGCTAAGTGGTCTATGAAGAACTTGAATGGACCTCCCAATAAATAATGTCAAAATTTTTATAGAGAATAAACCATTGCTAAATCCTCTCATTCTGTAGTAGTATAATTTTTCTTCGTGGTAGAAAGTTTTCTACTTTCAAAGTAAATAGGATGATCCAAGTTTCCTTTACCTGGTTGTGTTAATATAGCTCCTAAGGCAATCCCAGATGCATCAACATGAACATGAAATGGATTATTCCAGTCAGGATAGACTAGAATGGGTGCACTTGCAATTTTCTCCTTCAAAGTATCGAATGCACCACCACATTCAGTAGACCACACACAAATCATACAAATTTCTTCAGAAGCTTTTGAAGCGATGCTGTGATAGAAGCATAATTTCTTATAAACCTACGATAATAACCATTATGGCCCAAAGTGGAACACAACTAGTGAACATAAGTGGGTGGTGGCATATTCATTATTACCACAACCTTTGCAGGGTCCACGCATACTCCTTCCTTAATGACGATATGGCCCAATAATGTTCCAAAAGACACAACAAAAATGCATTTCTTAAAAGGGGGATGAAAAATGCATTTTAAAAGGGGGATTATAACAATCCAGTTACAACAAAAATTCTCCATTACAACTTGCGACGCATTACAAACTCGCGCACAAATATTACAGCTCAAACAAGTATCAGAATGGATCATTACATATACAAGTCTTCCTATAAGAAGTATTTCTGTCACACAATTCAGATCTCAATGTCTTCTAACTTGAACCCAGGTCTCTAAGGTGAGAGCCAAGTATCCGGATAGACTATAACAGAACCATTTGTTGGCAGAATAATTTAAATGAAGTTTGACCTAGGGTTCGGCCTAGGGTGCCAACAAAAGTATTCCTCATAGTCTAGCACTTCATCAGAATTTTCACTCCCTTGGATAAAAGGAGGATCTCACTCGTGATGAGCTAGAACCATAGAAAGATAATAGGGAATCTAGAAATAGATATTATGTAGTCTGCACAACCATTCATACATTCATTTGTGGCAAGATAATTTATACATTTAACATAAAATAACATCACATAGAAAATGTTAAAAGGGGGATGCAAAATATATAAACATATGGAAAGATTCTCATTCTCCCTTTATGATTAAAACAACAAAGCCCGATTATAAAAACATTTCTCCATTACAGCTCGCAACACATTACAAACTTGCGCGCAAATATTACAACACAAACAAGTATCAAAATAGATCATTACATATTCAGATCTGCCTAATAGCAATATTTCTCTTACACAGTGCAAATCCCAAAGATTACAACACCTTCTAAACTTTACAGTGCTTTCTAAAATTTTCAATGTAGTATAAACTTGTTTCTCGTTGCTCTACATCTTCTTTTATAACCCACGCTCGCTTGATTTGGTCTTTGATCCCTCGTTCGCTTGATCTGTGGATTCCCGAATCCTTGGGCCATTACCTTGGTTTTCTTGTTGAATGTACCAAGATCAGCTCCAGCGTTTGTGGTATTCACCCATACTTTCTGTTGTGCAAGTCCCGAAACAATATTTTGTTGCCGCTTTGATTTTTGGGTGCTCTACTTCCGGCGTTTGTATCCAAAATGTCCTCCACAACTGTTATTCCTTCAAAAACAAAGGACTCGACACTATTATAGCCTAGAGTCCGAGTTCAGGAATTAGATTCAGAGTTGTAGAAAAGGTTGTTTTGATTTATGCTCCGTGAGCATTATAATCTATGAACATGATTTCATGTTTTTGGCATGCTAATATTTGTTTTAGGAACTACTATGATAGTTCTAGAGTTGGTGGTCATATTTGAACCATCAATGGTTGATACCTTTGATTTCTCCCATATTTTCGTATTGTTTGTACTTTTCTCTTAAAAACCACCATCCTTGGTTTGTGGTCATCGTTTGAAAATAATTTCTGAGAGACATTCAGTTCTTGGCTGAGATGCATTTTTGCAATTTTAGCTCTCATTCTTGGACTTTAATACAACGTTTCAGATAAAAGAGGGAATGTTAAACACCTAGTCCTCAAGATTGTAGTTTGTTTTAGTGTGTGTTATGGTGATTAGTTATTGAAGTCCAAGAAAATCCGGAAACTGAATCAACAATTTCATTATATATTTTTATATATGTTATATACATCATTCTTTGACACCATCATTAATAACATAGTTAAATTAGTTTCCAATTTATATGTCTAACAAAATTTACTTCTTAATTTTTAAATTTTTTGTTTATTCTCATATGCCAAACCTTTACATCTTATGAGTTCTCAAAAAGACCTGTGAGTTCGATAATGTAAACGTGAACTGATGATCCAATAACATATTTAATTAAATTGCCCTAAAAATTATTACTCTACATTTGTTTCATCCTTGTGTTTTCAAAGGCTATATTATGTTGTTTTCCAAGGAGCTTTTGATGCTTTGAATGAATGGATACCAAACTCATGTTCCTTTCCTTTTGTATTTTAGGGCTTAAACAAAGGTTAGAATAAAGAGTGAAATGCCTCCCAAAATGCATTTGGAGCAGATTTTGTCTGAATGTTTATGAATATTTTTACTAGCAGGGGTTCGTTTATGCATATATTATGACTTTAGAGGAGCACGAGACTATACTACCTCTTACTAACCATACTACCTCTCAAATGGTCCTACCTTAATAAAATTTTGAGTCTTTAAGTTTTATGGGTGATCTTTTTATCTTATATGTTGGTGATATAAAAATTGAATTTTAATTCAATGATCATATTTGTTTTCAAATGTTTATTTATCAAATATTTTTTTTATTTTTTTATTATTTTTATAAAATTACAGAATGAAAAAAACAATATTATTAATATAATTAATAATGATAATATTATAGTTAAAATAATGTTAATATAATTTATTTCTTTTAGAAATAATTGATTTTTATAGATTTAATGATCATAACCATCTTCTTATCCATGTTTACAAACATATCAAAGTTGTCAACAAAAAAAATGATGATGGTTGTTTTAGTCAAAGTATTGTAAACAAGCTTGTTCTTCCAAACATGCATCTAAACCCTTTCTATAATCTTTTCTAAAACTGAGGAAAAAAGAGATGTGTAATGTAAAATAATATTATATTAAAATGATATTAAATGACCCTACAATAATATTAAAATAATATTAATGTAACACTACAATTTAGGACAAAGGAGATGTATAATATAAAATAATATTAATGGGCATAATCTAACTAATAAATAAAATAACCTTTTTCTAATGACCTTTTTCTAGGCATGTTTTTCCAAGGTTTTGAATCCATTTACACATTCAAAAGATATTTTAAACAACAAGAAATTACATTCTCGCTAGAAATGATATGATATTACCTTATTCCAGCTAAAAAGCTATTCCATCTACAAGTTAGACTAAGTCATACTAATGTAACATAAATAAAACAAAGATAATGATTAATAATCAAATAAATCCATGGTCTAGTTGTTTTATGTTTTGGAGTTGTTTTCGACATATTTTAAGGTCATAGTTTCCCAAAATCTAGTAGCAATTTGTTAGACATAGAAGTTTGAGTTATTGCACAATCCTAGTATTCCAAGGATTTTTGACGGAGATGAATCTAGTTATGCATTAAAAAATGTATTTTAGACAATAAAAATCACAATTCCACAAAAAATTGTTTCACCTCATTCAGCCAAAAACTCCAAAACATAAAATAGTTAAATAAATTTTAAAAATAAATTGCAAACTCCACCAATATAAAGTACTCTTAATCTTGAATTAATCAAATTTCAAAATAAATATAATCCTTAAAAATATAATCGAATATTTTATTTTATTAATTATTTTAATTTTAAAATAAAATTTATATTAAAATAGATTACTTTTTTCAATCTTTTATGAATTAAAAATTTAATTAATAATAAATTTATAAATTATAAACTAACTTATATGTGTAAAAAAATTATTAATAAATAAAAATAATTTTGATGAATTTTACCATTTATCCCATTTTAAAGTTAATTTTATAAATAATAACATAATTTGCTAATTTGCATATATATATATATATATAATTTTGAAAACCGTAAGTTTATTTTAGTGGAGGCGAGGGAATGAAAGGTTAAGTTTTAGGTATAAAATCAGTAAGTGCTGCTTTGTAGATACCATTTTCAGAGTTATCGATTTGGCCATGACCCCAGACTAAGCAAGTCCGACCACGGTAGCCTGTATGAATAAACGAAGGCCGTAGAAAGTGAGACTACATGATCTAGTGGCAGCTAGAAGGTGCAATATTACTGTTTCTGACTGCTTGTGGTCACAGTTTCTTAATTGGGCTGCATCCATGTTTAAGCTCAAAGGGGGAAAAGGATAAGGATGAAGTTAATTTTGGCATGGTAAATCCACTATTTACCCGTTTGAAGGTCTTATATTCATTACTAGGGATAAGGATGAAGTTAATTTTGCCCTGGTAAATCCACTATCTACCCTTTTGAAGGTCTTATATTCATTACTATTTTGAACATAATTTGGGTTTCGAATAAGCTTCTCCTCGACTACTTTCATCATAATTTTGACCTATCTTTGTAATGTGGGTTAAGAGTGATAATAAGGAAATTTAATTTTTATATTGGATGATCATAATTTTTGTTTATGTTTGCAATAGTGTATTGATATATCAAAGTTATATATATATATATATATATATATATATATATATATAGTTTGTTAAATATAAAATAGAAAAATTATTATTGAAAAAATAATATTGAAAAAATAATATTTTTAGAAGAGTTTTGGGGGAGATCACATTTGAATTAACAAGTGTGGTTTATCATCACGACAAGTTGAAGAATTCGATCATGGCTGCATGTTAAATAGAGAGAGCAGATCATATTATATTTGATTAGAAAACGGCTATAATAGACTAGGAAACTTCTTGACTAGACTAGACCAAGCGATAAAGATAGAGAGAAATCAATTCGTTAATTTATAAGTTAGTTATGTTATATTTATTACTATAATTGAATAAAAATAATTTATTGTATTTAATTATATAGATAAATAAAAACTTATAATATTAATAGTATATGAAATAATAAAAATTAATAAGGATTATTAAAAGTATGACTAATTTAGTTAGTTAATTAATGTAACGGTTTTTTAGTTAGTTAATTAACTAATAGATTAGTCATACTTTTAATAATCCTTTATTAATTTTTATTATTTCATATACTATTAATATTACAAGACTTTATATATCTATATAATTAAATACAATAAATTATTTTTATTTAATTATGGTAATAAATATAACATAACTAACTTATAAATCTCCCTATCTCTATCCCTTGGTCCAGTCCAATCAAATCTAATCATTTCCTAGTCTATTATAGTAGTTTCCTAGTCAAATATAGCTGTTGGATGATATGCTCTCTCTATTTAACATGCAATCATGATTTGGTTCTTCAACTTATCCTGATGATGAACCACACTTGTTGGTTCGAAATGCGTCCACAAATGAATTATAATGTGATTTCAGCCTAAAACTCATCTCAAAATATTGATATGGATCACAGAAGCCTAAATTCAAAAATACTATAATTAATATAAAGAAGAATGATGATTTTCACAAAAATAAATAAATAAATAATGATGATGATTGTACAAATAAAATTAAAAATAATAATTATAATTATCAATTAGAACATTTTGATTCAGTGAAACTATATAAAAAATAAATTAAAAAAAAGAAGATATTTGATCTATCTAGATTTTTGATAAATCTCCAATTAAGATGAATCTAGATTGGTGATATTCTAGTTTAAATAATGTCAACACAATTTACTTCTTCCAAACATGCATCTCAACCTTTTCTTTCATCACTCAACCTTTTCTTTCATCACTGACAAAGGAGAGTTGTGATGTAAAATAATAGTCATTGTTTAGAAGTAAGATTTTTTGGAAATTTTCCAAATTATTTTCCAATCTAATTTGTCTAGAATGTGGCAAGAATGTGGTCGTGATTCATTGCAATCCAGGGTAGTGGAAAATAATATTAATGTAAGACAAAGATAATGATTAATAATAAAATGTAGACATGGTCTAATTGTTCTATGTTTTGGATTTTTTTCAACATATTTAAGGTAAAATTTTCCCAAAATCTAATAGAGATTTGTTACCAATAAACGTACACGTTTGAGTTGTAAAGTGTGCACAATCTCGGTCTTCCGAGGATTTCTGACAATGATAAATCCCTTTATACATTAAAAAATACATTTTAGATAAAAAAATTACAATGAATGTTAAGACATATTTCGGTATTAATCACATTAGAGCTTTTTGTCAACAAGTTTCTCCTCATTCTCACATAAAGTTCCGGAACATAAAATAATTAAACAAAACTTACAATAAATTGAGAACTCAACTTAATATAAAATAATCTTAATCTTGAATTAATCAAATTTGAAAAGTATAATATCCTTACAAAAATAATCAAATATTATATTTTATTAAGTATTTTAAATTTTAAAAATACTATATTTATAAGCTTTTAATAAATTTATATTAAAATAATTACAATAAATCATACCAATAAAAAAAAATTATATATTAAAAAGATGAAAGTAGAAAAACAAAAAAATCCACTTTCTTTTAATTTTAAAATATTTATAAATTAAATTTATAAATTAGTTTATGTATACAAATAAATATGTAATAAATACAAATAATTTTAGTGAATTTTATCATCTAAATCGCGACATTCACATATATATATTTGGAAACCATATATACCTTATTTTCGTTCTGTTTCATCTTAGCTTTGGACGTTGTGTCATTTTAGTGCAGGCGACGGAGTGAAATGATGTTTCAGATATTAGAGGTATAAAATCAAAAGGTGTCGCTTTGTAGATACCAATTTGAGATTTATTGTTTTGGCCGTGGCCCAGATTAAGCAAGTCCAACCAAGGTGGCTTGTGTAAATTAACAAAGGCTGCAGAGAGTGAGACTACGTGAGTTACTGGCAGCTACAGAAGCCCAGTGGAGCTGCTTAAAGGTGCAATACTGCTATTTCTGACTGTTTGTCATCATAGTTTCCAAATTAGGCTGCATCCATGTTTATTAGATTTGTGTGTCTCCCCAGCAACCCAAATTTAGAAAGGTGGTGCTCCCACTGTTCTGGTATTTTCTTCACGTCGCTTGTGCATGCTTGCCTTACATGGAATTTACGAGTGAATGGCTTTCTTGGTGATATATGATTCTCTTTGTCAATACACAGGAAGGAAAAGTTATGTGAAAGATTTGAGTTATAGTATTATTTGGACCTATTTGGTTTGTTGGAGATTTTAACCTTATTGATTGATCAAGTAGTGGTGTGGAATACATCAAGTTCTAAGGTGGGCCAAAAATGTTGTCCATGGAGAACTGGAGACAGTTTTTCAGAGGTGCGGGGACAGATATATGTAGTGTGATTGAATATGCAATCCTAGTTGCAACCACTGATTTCCCAAATGAATTCAAGAGGAAGAGAGATAGGATTGCACAGAGGCTGTATGCATCTACCTTTCTCAGGTGCTGCGGCTGTGATTCTGTTACTTTGGTTGAACCCCATGATGAAATTAATGACGATGAGGATGCTCAAGAGGGTATCAAGGGCTGCCATGATGAAGACAATGACAAGGTAAACAGTGTCACTAGTGAGACTAATGGTAATAGGATTAACAATTACAGCTCTGATGAGGTTGAAGCCCTCACTGAAGAAACTGAGGGAGAACCCCAAGTTCGTAAGCTCAAAAAGCTCAGAAACATTCTTGCAAACCCAGATAAGGTAATGTTACTTCTAAGTTCTTATAGTTTAATTGAATCAACTCTTGCAAGCAATAGTCCTTTGATGGGTCATTTTCATTAGCAACCATTAAACATACATAGCTGCACATGCATTTTTGGTTGGAATAACTACAAGTCTTGGAGATTGTCTGCACAAGGGAGTGTTCATTTCTCTCCCTAATCAATCATCTTTTATGTTGCAGTCTACTACTCAACTGTATGAGTGCTTGAGAAGATTGGAATTGATGGAACTCACAGTGGAGACCCTAGAGGTGTGCTTTTTCAGTGATTTACAAATTGCACCCCATGGATGGATTAAACACTAGAGTTCCTTCTCTTATGTAAATTGGTTTTGTAGGCGTTCTTTTACATGTGATGTGAGATCAAACACCCTTCTCCCAACTTGATCAATAATCAGCATGTTGTGCAATGGTGTATTCTATCCAGGAAACTAAGATTGGGAGATTTGTTAATGGGTTTCGGAAGCACAATTCAAAACGAATTCAATCCACCGTGAAGAGGCTTATCAGGTATTTTAAGCCAAAACGTCCTTGTTCAATGTTGGAAGCATGGATAATCTAATGGGAAATTCTAAAAATTGGTTATGCAGAAATCTAGTTTTAATTCCAGCTGTAGCTCCTTTTTATTCAGTTGCAACATGGGAAGTTATCTTAATACTAGTGAAATAAGGAGCATTTATGGCTTTGGTTCGAGGTTATTGAAGCTGACTTAGACCTTCCTGCATAAACACTAAAATCTTAAATATGCTTACTGCTTTAGTATGGTGCACTACAGTGGCTGGAAATACCTTGTAGATGGATGGCTGAAGACCACTAGTAATGTTGCTGAAGCTGCAATTGCAAGTATGGTATTGTGCCTCAGCAGTTATTGAAGATTGTCCTATGTTCTACTAGGATTTTTGCTTTTAAATATTATTTTATTATTTTCCATATACATCATTTTGCATGTTGCATGTACCTTGCCAGATTCTGTTTCACCTGCTACTGCAGATAATGAAAATGGACTCCGTGCAACCCAATTTCATGGACTCCTTACACCCCCATTTGATGAGGGTGCTTTTTTGGCAACCCAAATGACTCCAATAAGAATATCTCAGGTAATCATCACATATGTGTACAGTTTGGTCTCTTCCTAAATGCGCTTGAAACTGAGATCTCATTTGGTCATGGCAAGTTGAAGGTACGCTATCATTTGGTCATGGAAGAAACTGTTTCTTCCATCTTTTTCATATTCAAGATTGGTCTCTTCCCCAATGTACCTGAAGCTGAGATATCATTTGATCATGCAAGAAACTTTCTTACATGATCAAATGATATCTCAGCTTCAGGTACATTGGGGAAGAGACCAATCTTGAATATGAAAAAGATGGAGAATAATTATCCATCTTTGTAAGAAATTGATGTATAATTGTCAGTTCTAATTGGTATCTATATTTTGATTATGTGCTTGTTGTGAATGACTGGTTTTCTGCTTATTGCATGTGCTTGGAAATAAAGATTTTCGATGGCATTGATGATGATGGGAGTAAGTTATTCTTTTTTTCATGCTGCCTCATGCTTTTTGTTGATGAATTCCAAAAAACATACTCTATTTTGTGCTCAAAGAAATGATGTTTTTCTTATGGGAGGGAGGCACTTTTTTTCTTGTGGAGGCACTAGTCTACTAGTTATTTATTATTTATAAATTGTGATCATCCATGACAGATATAGACCCTCACGTTGCTGAAAATATTAAGAACAATGATGAATATTGTAATCATTATGATGTTGATGAAAACCAATGTACAGTACAACGACCCAATACAATAGAGCAATCAACTCAACAGACTAATTTGACAAGGATTGACAGTCCTTGTGGTGAGCAAGAAACAAGCAAAGAGAGGGAAGAATTGAATAGGAATGCTGAAATTCAAGATGTTAGGGATTTCCAGGGCAATAGGATGAGCAGCTCAAGGCATATAAATGCCAGTTCTGGTCAGGAAAGATCTCCAATAAGTTCGGAACATAAAGGGCATCAAGAAAATGTGCAGCAGCACCATGATGTGAACTCGAATCAGACTAAGCCTGACTCCCTTCCTCCCCAAAATGTAAGCAAACTAGAATGTGAAGTTAAATTGAAGATAAATGCAAATAATCCAATGTAGACAAAACATCCTTTGTGTTTTTTGTATCTTATGTAACTTCCAATATTTTTCTATATTGAAAGATACTATTTGTTTACAATCTTTCTTAGGTCAAATATTTCTGCATCTGCTAGCAATTTTGGATGGAGTTTGTAGCAGGAAATATACTTTGGTATCTATTTCTAAACTTGGTTTTTTGTATTTGTGCAGCAGAAATCAGAATCTCCAGATGATGCATCTGTTAAAATGATGGTTGAAGCAGCCAAAAAAAGGCTTCAGGAAGGATATCAACTAGTAGAAAAAGGTTTGTACTCTGTGATTGGATTGAATTTCTAAGTCCAAATTTGTTCCTGCAATATCATTAAATTGTGAAGTGGATATTGGTTCATGAACTTGGTACATAATGGAGTAGCGATTTTTTTTGCAGCCAAGAAGCAGCGGATGGTTCAAGTGGTTAACTTGCAAGACATACACAAAAAGAGCGCTAAACTGTTTCGTGGTAGGCCAGTGTCACAGCATCGTCGTCAGTGGATGAATAACTGGAGAAAGTAGCAACATATTGTCAATGGGCAGCCCTGTATGCTGGCCTGATTTTCATTTGTATGGTTTCCGGTCGTTCTAGATCTATTGGAAGATTGATTCTTGATTCGTTAGAACTCTAACATTTCAAAAGCCAGAGATTGAGAGGACAAAACTACTGATTCTTTCCTCTCCCATTTTGTCTTATCGAAGTCTTTCTCCTACGTGGCCAGCTTAGGTTTGCTTGAACTCAGTTCGAATCATAATTTTGAATATTAAACTCGGGAAATACTCCAGTGAACCGTTAAGTATTGACTTTCTGGAACCTATATATCTCTCATATTTTAAATACTGAATATATTTTCATCATCTCGAGTAATTTTTGCAGTTAGTTAATTTTGGTGATATAATTTGTTATACTCTCTTTGTAAGGTCTTTTATTCCACGTGTTGTTTAGATAGTGTGTAATATGTTATTTTTCATTGCATATTTAATTGTCTTTTTCATCTAATTTACTTAATTTTTGAAGTATTTTTTTCCATTTATTTTTTCCATTTTATTTTCCTTCATTTTTATATCATTTTCAGTTATTATTTATCATTTTATTATATTTTTTAAGAAATTTTTATTGATCAAAAGATGGAATGAATAGCATTTTGAAGTTAGAATAAAAAACTCAAAATAGCTACATAATTCATGCACAAAATGGCAAGTAAATAACTTCGAAGTGGTTTTACATTATATTATATTATAATTTAAATAAATTGTAAAATTCATTTTTAATATAAATGACTGAAGTATTGTTACCAAAAGTCTATAGAAGAGTTTGTATGGTTTTGTATTGAAATAGTAGTTTTATGTATCAAATTGATTGGTTCAACACCAAATTGGTCATTATTGGTACTTTCATGGGTCAACTCCATTAACTTGCCCTAGCACTAGTGTAATTTGAGTGAGCTTTAAATCATTGGTTTATGTTAGATTTAATGTATGATTTGAAATCCGACAATTGGAGTAATGTTTCTAGGTTTGCAAGAATGTTTTTGACCCTTAAGACTTCTTTGTAGTTGGCATCCTTCCTCAATCTTTTTTGGGGGTTTTGGCTTCACCATAATTGTGATTATTAACCTTAGGTCCATCTACTTCACCAATGTTGTTGTTTAACTTGTCATAATTTTATCATGGTCACCCTTGATATTCTCATCATCCCCATTGACAATATTGCCATCACAAGGTTCAATTCAAATAACAATATCGAACTCACAACACTTGAGAAACCTAGATGCATATAGTCTCTATTCCCTATATCTACTCTTGAATTCATTTGGGAAATAAAAGGTTGTAACCAGGATTTCATATTCAGTTAGACACCATATATCAATCCATGAATATTTGAAAAACTTTCTCCTTTTCTCCACAAGATAAATTTTTAGCTACCCTAAAACCCTAGTCATATTCCACGTCAATAAACTTAAAATTTACACTAAACAACATTACATTATTAGATTAGTGCATCGCTATGAATGGATGGAGCCCTTGTTTCATGATTAGATGTAGATGCTTAAACTATGTTATTTAAATGTGGTATATGTATTATTATTGTTAAACACACATGGGCCGCAAGAACAATATGAAAGATAATCAGGAGAGTACAATTTTTACTAACAACTGATTTACATTTATAGTACAATATGTGACCGTTGGATTTCACATCCCAAGGTCTCTTGGACTACTTTGTCTATTCAACTTCCACACTAACCCATTGAGGATTAGGTGTCCAACATTCCCCCCCTTAATCCGAAGGGTTATTTATGAGTCCAAGAAGAGAGTTGTAATACAAAATGTGCAAAAATGCATGGCAGCACTAGGTTGAATGTGCTCTCTGAAATGTTGGTATAAAGGGCAGTGGTTTAAGGATGACCACCAACACTGGAA